>WSLO01000588.1:0-14529 GCA_019677385.1 Ceratobasidium sp. 392 | reverse complement strand
ATCATGAGCATCTTCTTGTTCATGTCCGCCGTCGCGTCTGCTATCGAGTTTGGTCTCGTCGGCGTGAGCGCGGATCCGTACTTGATGTGGATGTACGCCGGTGTGGGTATTACGAGCTTCGTCGCCGGTATTGCGTTCTGGTTCACGTTCCGTCATTTGGACGCTGAGGAGGATGCGCTTAATACGATTGGTGCGACTGGTCGTGAGGGTTTCAAGGATGAGCATTGATTGTGTGATTTCTTGGGGTTGTTTATTATGTGAATCTTTCGTTTTTTAATGAGTTAATGATGATAATCGTTGTTCCACTCTATGAATGATCTAAGACCGTGCTGATAGTCGCAAGGAGCTCTAGTGAATATTATGTGGAGTCGGCTACGAGGAGTCCGATGAAGAGTTGGTAAGCAGGCCAACAACTAAATTCCCGTCGCACATACAACTACGGTATTCGTCCGACAAACCGGCTCACGGTGTTGATAGTCATATACTACACATCATACACAGCTCCATGAGCCTCTCCCGGGCCTTTCAAGGTGCATTTCTTCCCAATCGCGCGTGGCTATGATATCTCGTTATAGATCATATGGCACGTGACTGATAAGGGTTCAGTGGCTACTGATTGATCCTCTTCGCTCCATTCTGCAACACGCTTTCCTCTTTGACCATATCGTGATCGATCCTACCGAGCAACAATATGTCTGATGGTACATCTCAAGAAGCCGATGATCTCTGGGGTCTACCCCTGAAAGAATATCTTGACAGTCTTAAACAACAACCGACCTCTGAAGACGGCGGCAGTGATCCACCAGTTCCTAGCCGTACCGAAGTAGAGTCTGCGTTGAGAAAGATTCATGATCGAAGTCCTCTAGTCTCTTGTTCTACCTTTCAGGATGCTTTGGGGGTCGCTTCGTATCCAGACGAAGTATTGAAACTCGCAGAAGAAGGGAACAGACTGTCGTCCTGCTGTGTTCGACTTTTACACGATTATGCGCAGCGATGCAACGGGGTAAGCCGGGCTCTACATCTTGCCTGAAGTTAGCGTTAGTCTCACGAGCCATTGATATAACTATTCCACATCCTGTTCAGCTATTCTACTATCAGTACGGATACCTAGGGCTTCGAGTTCTAGTGCTTAGTCTTTTAATCTCCTTCGAGAAATACGCTTGTCAAAAGACGAACACCACTTTTGATTACGCCGGAAACAATCTTGAAGAACTCATATATTATCTCACTGCGAATGCTGCGGAATTTCTCCCCCACAAGGCTACGGTGATCACAGGTATCCCTGTGAACACTCAGGACGATTCTGACGTTGACTCCTTGGGGTTTCTTATGGGCTGGAAGGGTAGCATGACAAAGTCTGATCGGATTAGTCTCCTGAACCTTCTTTATAACGACCGACACCGCTTCTTAAGGCTGATTTATTGGATGCCCGACACGCAAGGATGGATGCTACTGTTCCTCATGCTTTGGGTGTCATTCGTCCCCGGATGTGATTTAACAAAGCCAAAAGCGTTGTAGGTTGTTTTGTTTTTATTGCTGCCATAGAAGGCTGACCAAGTTATGAGGCAGCGACTCACTTAAGCACCTGAATCACCTTAACGACCTTGTCGGACGGTATTGCCTTATTGCTACGAACGATCGAACTCTAGTCATTGCCCATGCCATCTGGAGGTGGATGTATTTCATTCTACTACCTATGTCAATGAGTCCCGCACACTACCCTACTCCAGCCGACATGGATGAGATACCGCTCATACGAGACCTTGCAATTCAGCGGTTCAAGTTTCCCTTACACGAGATAGACGAACTTGAGTGTGATCCTACAGATGCAGGGCTTCTATCTGTGCTACTGGGGTATTTAAATGGCTACCAACTTGGCTCATTGAACGCATCCGATGACGACCAATTGCCATTGGTGGAGACTATGTTTACCCGATTATGGCTAGAAATCGAGTCAGGTCGGTCAACATGTGGCCTAAAGGGACGGGATGACGTGCACAAATTATCTGAGGTTGTTTTCAGGAGCGCAATGGGTGCAGTTTCGTAAGTAATCAAGCAGCTCACCCGCAAAACCTTCCTGAAACCAAAAGCGTACTTCTCAGAAACATAGAAAGGATGCTTATTCACCGAAACACGAAAACCGTAGCTGAATTACGTCGCGTTTCAACACTATATGCCGCCGCGCTTTATCAGGCTAGTTTTGTTGATCTAGTGGGACGTATTCTGCTACTGCCAATCTCGCCAGTACTTTTGGACGAGGAGTTAACGGTCATCGACGACCAAGAGTCAACCCGTGAGTACTTTTGCTACGAAGCACTTGCTCGATTGAGGCATTACTACTCTCAGTGAAAACTATCGGACCGAGCTGGTGTCAAATAATCGGGTGCGATCTCATGCTGGAACTGCTTAAAAGTCATCATGAGCGAGCACTTGAATGCTTCGACGATGATTATGCCACTTGGCTCAAAGTCCTCCGCTTTTTGCGAGCCCAAGATCGCTCGACTTCTCACTGCAAGCGCTTTTTTGACCAGTGCCAAGAGACGTGGGAGAAGTTTGGGAAGTCTCTCGGATATTTGACAAAACGAGACCGGCGTTGCGCATATACGGGGTGTGTCAGCCCTGTTTCACTGCATTCTGCGCCACTACTATGTTGCGGTGGTTGCTTGAGAGCGTACTACTGCAGTAGCCGCTGCCAAATGAGGTGTGTGGCTACCCTAGAGCATCATCACTCCTTTCTTGATGCTTTTTCTTTGCTGCCATTAGTGCCTGGGAAATACGAGATCCTGGATCTCATCGCCTTGCATGTATGGAGCATCGCCTAATGTAGGAGCGATCCAGCCCTACGCGAGGGTATTGATTTGAAAACGGTTTGCGCCCTCATGCCTCATATTGGCTTGAGGTTAGAGAAAAAACTTGGTTCACGTAGGAGCAGCTCGGAGACGAGCACGATACTCCTATTATAAGCAGCGGCCCTTGCGCATATATGGGGTTGGCCAACCTTGACTGTTTCGCTACGCAGAAAGTTCAATTCCTCTGTTATAACATTTCCTTGTTAGCCTCACCGAATAGTAAGTTCTCAAGGTTCTTGATACAATCACCCTAAAAGGGTAATAGATTCTGCAAATGCTTAAAACTGTAGAGCAACGTCTGAGCCTTGGTGTGGCTAATCCTAACCAGTTATGTAATCAAGCCTCTGCCTGGCGCCTATGCGGAAGTGCTACGGTTTTTGCTGGTTGTCACCACCGTCACCATTCTCGCAGATCCGAGATATCTCAAGAACACCCCAGACTTCCGACTTCTTAACGTGAAGCTTAGTCTAGCACTGTTACCCCTCCACTAGGTAGCCAATCTTTGTACTTGGGTCAGTTGATTTTGCTAGGCTGGCTATTCCAGCCCGCTTTGGAATTAGCCACTCGAATTCCTAGTTATCTTAAAGGTGTATTGGTTACTATGACTCACGTACTCTGGGGGGCCCCACTAAGTGAATCTATCAAGAGCCTTGGAAATCCATCAGACCACGAGTCAATTCCTAGCCGCGTTGAAGTAATATCCGCTTTGCAGAAGGTCTATAACCAAAGCGTATCAGTCTCGTATGCTACCTTCAAAGACATTCTAGCTGTCGTTTTGTATCCAGAAGAGATGGCTCAACTTGCGCAGAAGGGCAATAATCTATCCTCCTCGTGTTTTAGACTACTGTTGAACCATTCAAAGCACGCCAACGGTGTAAGTCTTGGTTAAATGTCTAAGTTGGCTTCAGATAGATGATGTTTTCCCTTGCGGCACGAGTAGCTTTTCCGTTATAAGTATGGATATTTCGGTCTGAGGGTTCTCATTCTCAGCCTCTTGATCACACTTGTCGGGTACCATAATCCAGATAACATTGCTCGCTTTTATTGCGGGAGTGGAAACGTCGAAGAGGCTACAGAAAAAATTTCCGAAAAAATTTCCGAAGGGGTTTCGTCATCCCTTAGCTTTGGTCTGACGCTACTGCACGCAAGCCCACCGGAGAACATTTGGGAGAAACCGAAGGATCACAGGTCTTGGGCTGCTTTGATGGGCTGGAATAGTAACATGACAGACGAAGAACTGAAGGATTTTTTTAGTCTCCTTGTTACTGAGCGACGGAGTTTTTTTGAATTATCTTACCAATTGCCAGCCACCCAAGGATGGACTTTGTTATTGCTTTTATTGTGGGTGAAAATAGCATCTGAATGCAGCCCAGGTAGCCAGAGCTCTACGTATGTTGGTTGAATTGCTGTATCAGAACAATCCTGACAGCAGAGGTAGTGGCCCCCTCAAGCGATTGTATCAGCTGAATGACCTCCTTGGTCGATACTGTCTTGCGGCAACCAACGATCGCACGCTTGCTATTGCTTACACCGTTTGGAGGTGGATGCTATACAAACTTCTGCCCTCTGCTGGAGATCCTGGGTTTCATCCCAGCCCAACGGATGTAGCTGAGCTACCGTTGATGCTGGATGTAGCAATCAAACGTCTCAGATCGCCTCCAACTCATCGGAAAATAATGGGTGTATTCGACGAGGATATGATTAACATAGACCTGTTGTCTGTTCTACTGGAGTTCATAAGTATACTACCAAGCCCATTCACAAGAGACGTTCGACCATACGTACCTCCGGTTGTCAGACGCCGCGTTTGCTCGGCTGTGGGTTGTAACGCAAGCAGACCGTGGAACATATATTAGTGCGGTTCCCCGATTCAGCGCGGATGAACTGGCGTATGCTGTGTTCAGCAATGCCTCCTTTGCTATCCAGTGAGTCGCATTTTATGCCAAGATTCTGGTTTTACTTGAGACCAATACTATAATTGTTGTGAACTTATAGTGGCATAAACCCAGAGCTTGCTCAGAATCGCTTCATGAGCTCGACCGAACTGCATCGGATTTCGGTAGTATATTCAAAGCTGCTCGAACAAGCCAACTTAATTGAATTGATTGGTCGCGTTATTCTAATGCCAATGTTACCAAACGAGCATAAGCAGAAGGACAAAGAAGCCTGTGAGTTCTGCTCGCTGCAAGTTAGACACTCTAACAAACTTCAAAATACCAGTTGAATATATGACTATAGGCTGGTATCATATAGTTGGGTATATGGATCACGTCCCGGGCTTACTCAAACAGTACTACGAGAAAGCAACCGAATGCTTTAATAACGAATACGCTACTTGGCTCAAGGTCCTGCAATTCCTTCAAGCACAAGATCAGTCAAACCCTCGATCCAAGCAGCATTCTGAGCAGTGTCTAACTACCTGGGGAAAGCTTGGGGAAAGCATCGGCTTTTTAGCTCGGACTAGTCAGCGCTGCGCGTATACAAGGTGTGCCAGCCCCACTTCCCTTCATCCTGGGCCGCTACTACGCTGTGGTGGGTGCTTGAATACCTACTTCTGCAGTAAGCAGTGTCAAGCCCGGTGCGTGATTGATAGTGCCCTATTTACTTCATTCATTGACTCAATAGTTATTGTTAGAGCTTGGCAGATCCAGGATCCCGGGTCCCATGGACTAGGATGTATGCGGGGTATGTCCGAGGTACAGGAGATCGCGACTTACGAAATGAATTCAACTTCGATGAGTTATCTAGAAGGATGGCATATGGGTATGCAGGACGATGCAAAATGCAGCTAGCTGCAATTGTCCATGCTCTTTTCTTTGTATGTGTCTTGTCAGTATATGGGAGTTAGTTTAGTCCGCAAGGTGTTTCAGCTGATTGTTCAATAATATGCTTAATGCAAAGATTGCTACGATTACATAGCGGCTGTTTTGACATAACATAATATGCATAGAACAGCGGGACACATGGGTTGAGAAACAACACAAAACGCCTCCCATCTCCGCTCTGCCGCCTAGGGAGGGGGCGAGGCCGTGCATTGCAGTTAGCGGAAATGACTCAGACTCATAAACCGTAACATTGGTGGATTATATCTGCTCGAATCTCTACTTCTCACCAGCTCGAACGTGCGAGCATCTGCAGAATGTTCAACGGAGGACATCAACTGGGTGTTACGTAACATAGTCCCGGGCTTATGTCAGGAATGTTAGCAGTGGCCTCGTTTTGCTCGGATACAAACGCTGGTCTACGGTTTCAAACAACGCTTTTGGACTACCTCTTCTTGATATTAGTGTCAAATCACTTTTAGGCCACTACTCTGGTGAGGTTCAAGGTTCGAGGTTCGTCACTTGTGCTACCGGCCGTCTAAAGCGTATCGGCCCTATGCTATGTCCCACAAACTCTGGGGGAGTCCACTCAATGAATATCTCAAAAGCCTCGGAAACCGGCCAGGCGACGAGTCAATTCCTAGCCGCCTGGAAGTAATTTCTGCTTTGCAAAAAGTCTATAACCAAAGCCTATCAGTCTCGTGCTCTACATTTAAGGACATTCTTGCGGTGGTTCTGTATTCAGAAGAGATGGCTCAACCTGCTCAGAAGGGCAATAATTTATCTTCCTCGTGTTTTAGACTTCTGCTCGCCTATTCAAGGCAAGCTAATGGTGTAAGTTCAGGCTGGGTATCTGAGCCATCGTTATGCCGCTGATGTTTTTTTTTTCTCATCGTGTGAGTAGCTTTTTCGTTACCAGTACGGATATCTCGGCCTGCGGGTTTTTGTTCTCAGTCTTCTTGTCACAATTACTGAATACCGAAGTCCAAAAAAGATAGCTGGTTTTAGTTGCAGAAGTGCAAGCGCAGACGATGCTATAGATCAACTCTCGGATAGCGTTTCGTCATTTCTTGAGTTTGGCCTTACACCACTACATGGGAGCCCACCAGAAAATATTTGGGAAGAATCTGAAGATAACGAATGTTGGACTGCCTTGATGGGCTGGAACAGTAACATGGCAGATGCAGAACTAGAAAATCTCTTAAGTCTCCTCGTTGCGGAGCGACGGAGCTTCTTTGAATTTTTATGTTGTCGATCACCGAGCACCCAGGGATGGACTGTATTATTACTACTGCTATGGGTGAAATTTACGTCTAGATGCAGCCCAGGTAATAAGAGCTCAATGTATGTGTCTAAGCTCAACTCTTGTCTCATAAAGCTGTCACTGACAGCTAGGTTAGGGACTCGCTCAAGCCACTATATCAGCTGGGTGATCTTCTTGGTCGATACTGTCTTGCGGCTACCAACGACTCCACGCTTGCGATTGTTTACACCCTTTGGAGATGGATGTTTTACAAACTCGAGGCTGTTACCGGAGAGTTTAGGTTTCTTCCCAACCCAGCAGATATAGCCGAATTACCGCTGATGCGAGAAGTAGCGGTCAAACGTCTCAGGTCGCCTCCAATTTATCGGCCAAAAATAGGTATATACGATGAGGACATGATTGACGTAGACTTACTGTCCATTATACTGGAGTTCTTGACCCGCTACCAAGTCTACTCAAAAGAGGCATTTGACATTAGGTACCTCCGACTGTCGGATGCCGCGTTTGCTCGACTGTGGGCTGCAATACAGTTAGAGAGACCATTCGTTCGCCCAGTTTCCCGATTCAGTGTAGATAAACTAGCGTACGCGGTACTCAGAAACACCTCTTTTGCTATCCAGTGAGCCCAGAGTTCACTTGTTACCAACACTGTAATCACCGTCCTGCGTAGCGGCGTAGATCCAGAACATCCTCAGAACCGATTTATGAGCTCGACTGAGCTGCACCGAATTTCAGCAATCTATTCAAACCTGCTTAAACAAGCCAGCCTGGTTGACCTGGTTGGTCGCATCATTCTAATGCCAGCATTATCGGATATATTCATGTTCAAGAACGAACAATCCTGTGAGTTTTACATGCTCACAAGCTGGATATCCTCACGAAAGCTGGAGATCTAGACCAACGTATAATTGTAAGCTGGTATCATCTGGTAGGGTACATCGATCAGGTCCCTGGGTTGCTCGTAAATTATCATGAGCGAGCGATCGAATTATGTTTCAGTGATGATTACGCCACCTGGCTCAAGGTCCTACGGTTTCTCCAAACAAAGGACCGGTCAAGACCCCGTTACAAAGAATACCTTGAGCAATGTCTAGCTACATGGGGAAAGCTAGGGCGAAGTCTTGGCTTTTTGGAGCGAACGGATCGGCGTACTGGTACTACTTCCTTGCATCCTGAATCGTTATTACGCTGTGGCGGGTGTTTGAACACTTACTACTGCAGCAAGCGTTGTCAAACCCAGTATGTATTTAAGCTTGTATCTTTCAGTCTCCTTGTCGGCTGACTGGCTGTGTCTAGAGCTTGGGAAATTCAAGATCCCGGGTCTCACAGACTAAGATGTATGCGAGATACGTGCGAGATACAGGAAGTCCAATCTTACGATCTTCAATGTGTACCGATGACACTTATCGAAGGATGGCACATGCGGATGGACAAAAATAGAGACTACGACTAGTCGAGTTCCTGAACGTTATTTTTCACTCATGTGTATTCACCAATGCCTGAGAGCCGATTGATCTATTTGAAGTTCTCGTAGTAGAGTGAGTAAGCTCCGAGGTCTAGCGCACACAAGGGTAGGCGCCAACAAACGAGGGACGTATTATTTGGTGAATATTAGTATCCCAGGCTAGCTCCAGCTACTCGACTCGGTGTCTATCCGGTTGTTGATCGTATTATGCCAACGCCACTATACTGTACGTCAGCAAAATGCTCTGTGGCTCCGGAGTCTCCGGATTTGGGGGGATAGATCCACTGATCCAGAGCCCTCCAGAGCGTTCAGGAGCATTCCTGAGCACATGAGCTCCCAGGGAGCGCATGCTCCAGAGAATCTGGAGCTCTCGGGAGTATCCAGATTTATCCCAAAAATCCGGAGTGCCTGGAGCGCTCCGGGTCCGGGAACGATTTTGCTGAGTAAGGCTTTCAATAGATCATATATCGGTCGAATAGAACTTAGTAAGCAACGATAAACGAAGGATCCAAACGTTAAGTTGGTTGGTGGTAAGATGAGTATTGGTTGTCCGAAACCTAATAGGTTCCATTTTGGGAAGCTGACCTCTATTACAAGGCCGAGCGCTTCTTGCGCATATATAGGGCCAGGTGATGTTGATTGTATTCTTTGACCAAAAAGTTTAACCGAGACAGTTGGTTGTTTTTTTTCGATCCAGATTTATATTGTCTATGCAACCCGAGGGCTATGTAAGACAACTACAAATGGTACTGTTGGGAGATTGTGTGGCTGTGCCCGTATGTGTACATAGTAGCCGGGCGCTTCGCGCCTGGTCTCGCGGTTGACTATCATATCTCGTTCCATAGGTTATGAGCCCCGAGCCGCGAATCGACGCGTTCTAGAGTCACCCCGTCGTCCCTGCTCGCTTAGATACTGCTATACTATTTATTATCTCGTTTCTGTCTCGTTCTCGTCGCGCTCGGCGCGCTTTTCTCGTGGCACAATGCCATTCTCTCTGTTTCGACCTCCTCGACATACGAATATGCCACGCTACGCCCCTACGACTATTTCACTGACCCCCTCGCGCGATTTTTACGCGAGCGTGAGTGTTGTGGAGTCCTACGCGCGTTGGGCGAACGCATTGCCTCGGCCACCGGCTTTGCCCGCATTCGTTGGCGGTGGATCTTTAGCTGCGGGTTATGATGTGCCGGGTGGGTATCATGCGCGGGATGCTGCTTCCCCGCCCTTTCATGGTACGCCACACGAGATGAAGCCAGTGGATTTACGACGGGTGCAACCGTTGGTCCCGTATGCTCCTCACCAGCACCCGACGCCGCCTAGATCAGAACCCCAAGGTGCCGGATTGCGGTCGCGAGGACTATGTCCCTCGGATGCTGCGATGGTTGCACCTGTTGCGCCTCAGCATTCCTTTCTTATTCCTACTCGCCCTCCGTCATTTGACACGTTATTGCACCCCGAACCAACTTTGGGACTCCCCCCGTTCACCGCTTCCGCCTACGTCTGGGTCCAACATGACTTTAACCCTCGTCGGGAAGACGAGATTGCCCTTCGCATTGGCGACCGTATTGAGGTCATCGAGAGGGACGAGCCCTACAGCGATGGGTGGTGGCGAGGCCGCGACACTCACGGCAGGGTCGGCCTGTTTCCTAAGGCATACACTACCGAGGAACCGCAACCACTCGACAACATACGTTATCCATTTGAGGGGGCGCCGCTATCGCTTGGCGAGTCTTTGACTACAGAATCCGCGCATACATTCGGCCAACAGGTTGACGCGATTGTTGCACCGCTTGTCACGCCAATCGCTTCACCGGCGTCTCGTTTGCTTGGCTCCTCTATTATCGACTCCTTGCGAACTGCAGCGGAGCTTGGTGCCTCCATCGTTCGTCCCTCGGCTCCCATGCCCGATGTTCATCTCTCGCCCAACGTGCCTCGCGTCTTTAGCGTCCCGCCAACAATCCCATTCTCAACCCAGCCAGCTCGGCGCACCACACCTGCTATGTTTAAATCTCGTCCTTCTGCTGAGGAGGGCATTGCGTCACCCGTGCCTGCGTCCACGACTCTGTCTCGGCCCGTACGTTCACCAATCGGACCCCGGCCTTCACCATGCCATTTTACGACTTCTCTCCAGCCTCGTACCCTTCGTTTTCCGCAACTTATTTCCACCGTTATGAACGAGTGCACTCACGTTCCGTTGCCCGCTGTTACCACTCGATCTCGGCCTGTACGGTCCCCGACCGGTCCCAGACCCTCACCGTGTCGTCTTACACATTCCGTGCTCGTTATGCCGGAAATTAGGCGACCTGGCGTACATTTCGCAACTCTTCTTGCTACGTCGCAGTTCAGTTTTTCGAATAATTACTTTTACTTTATATCTTTTGCTGTGAAGCTTTCGGACATTTCGATGTTTATGCTCTTTTCTAACTTCGATTTGGACTTTATTTTTACGTTATTTAGCTTATTTCTTCTCCTCTACGACCTCGTTATCTCCCATTCTCTTTCGGCGCTGTCTTCGTTTGTACTCGGACATCGAGGGGGCGTGTTGGGAGATTGTGTGGCTGTGCCCGTATGTGTACATAGTAGCCGGGCGCTTCGCGCCTGGTCTCGCGGTTGACTATCATATCTCGTTCCATAGGTACAACAGGAGCAAGGTTACGGAAACTCTCTACTCTGCCCCACTGTCAGCCCCCTAAGCCTTTCATTCCCACCCCGGGCAATGCCCCGCTAGACGAGCCTAAGCCCCCCCCCCCCCCCAGGGTCCAGTCGCACCCGACTGTTTTAGAGCCCCAAGGTGCTCCTGTGCACAACTAGTTCGCACAGGAGTTTACACCTTCCCTCTAAACCATCCTAAACGCCTCTAAGGCGGTGCACTGTGCAAGTGGAACTGTTCTACATGTGTTGTCAGCTGTTCTAGGTAGAGACAGTTGGTTGAGTGGTAGGCGCTCAAGATTCCGAATTGTGAGCCCCATTTAGAGTTTCGACGCGGCTAATCCCAGATAATTACGTAATTCAATCGTAGGCCAGGCGCTTGCGTTGAAGTGCTGCAGTTTCCACCGGCTAACAACGCCATCTCGTTCTTCAACGTAAGATATCCAAGGAGAACTCTTAATTCTTGTCTATTCAATACTAAGCCTGGACCAATGTTATCTTTCTCCGCTGGGCAATCAAAATTAGTAGTTGGGTCAGCTAGTTTCTCTAGGCCGCAGCGTTGTTCTCGTCCGCTTTGCGATTAAATACTTGGATTACTGCTTGTCCAAAAGTTGTATCTTCTACTGTGACCAATGTGCTTTGGGGAGCTCCGCTCGACGAACATCTAAAGAGTCTCAAGCATCCGCCAAACGAACAGTCAGTTCCCAGCCGGCTCGAAGTAATATCCGCTAAGTTTGCAAAAAGTTTACAATCAGAGCCTATCAGTCTCATGCTCTACATTTAAAGACATTCCGGCGGTAGTGTTTTATCCAGAAGAGATGGTGCAGCTTGCACAGAAGGACAACACTATATCATCCTCGTGTCGGAGAATGTTACTGACCCATTCGAGGCAAGCTAACGGTGTAAGTCCTGACTGAATATCTAAACCAAGGTCACGCTATTAATTTTATTTCTCATAAATAAGTAGCTTTTCCGCTATCAGTATGGATATCTTGGGCTGCAAGTTCTTGTCCTCAGCCTTGTTATCACGCTCACCGGATACCGCAATCTGGACAAAATTTCTGGTTTTAATTTCAGACGCGGAAGCGTAGACGAGGATATGGATGAACTTTCCGAGAGCGTTTTGTCATCCCTTGCGTTTGGGCTTACGCTATTACATGCAAGCCCGCCAGAAAATATCTGGAACAAACCCAAAGATAACGGATGTTGGGGTGCTTTGGTGGGCTGGAACAATAACATGAGAGATGCAGAACTGGAAGATCTCTTCAGTCTCCTCGTTGCTGAGCGACAGAGCTTCTTTGCGCTGTCTTATCGATTGCCAGCCACCCAAGGATAGACTATGTTAGTGCTCCTGCTGTGGGTTAAATTGGCGTTCGTGTGCAGCTCGGGTGACCTGAGCTCAGTGTACGTGTCTAAGCTCGATTCTTGTTGTATGAGTTTGTATTGATGTCTGAGATAGTTACTCGCTCAAGTGACTCTATCAGCTCTACGAGCTTCTTGCGCGATATGACCTTGCAACAACCAACGACTACACACTGACGATTGATTACGCCCTTTGGAGATGGATGTTCTACAAGCTCTTCCCTTCCTTTGGAGATCCTGGGTCTCACCCAGATCTAGCGGATATAATCGAGCTACCTTTGATGACAGAAGTAGTGATCAAACGTCTTAAGTCACCTCAAACTCATCGGCCAACAATAATGGATGTATTCGACAAGACTGTGACCATATAGACTTACTGTCTATTTTTCTGGAGTTCCTAACCCGCTACCAGGTCCTTTCGCCAGAGATTTTTGAAACTAGATACCTCCGGCTGTCGAAGGCCGCATTTGCACGGCTCTGGGTCGAAGTCTAGTCACATAGAGTATCAATTGGCCCGATTTTTCGATTCGGTCTAGATAAGCTGGCGCACGCCGTGCTCAGGAATGCCTCATATGCTATTTGGTGAGCAGCGTACGACTGAGAAACATCATGCTTTCTTGAAACCGATACCGCAGGAGCATAAATCCGGAGGTCACACGTGACTGCTCGAGAGACTCGACCAGCGAATTGCATCGAATCTCAGTAATCTATGTGAACCTGCTTAAACAAGTCGGCCTGGTTGAATTCATTGGTCGCATTCTTCTGGCACCGTGTTTCTCGAATGAGCTCAAAGTGAAAAATAAAATAGCCAGCGAGTTCCGCTTGTTACATACTATTTATTGTAAACGAACTTTGAAGATACTAGATGAATATGTACCTTCATGCTGGTATCATATAGTCGGGTATATGGATCACGTCCCGGGGCCACTCAAAAAATATCACGAGCGCTCAGTCGAATGCTTCAATGACAATTACACCACTTGGCTCAAGGTCTTACGCTTCCTGCAAGCACAGGATCAATTACAACCTCAATGCAAGCGTTACTTTGAACAACGTTTAGTGACATGGCTTTTTGGCTCGGACGAATCGACACTACGCATACGCCAAGTGTGCCGGCGCCATTACTTTACGTATTCAGCCGTTATTATGCTGCGGTGGGTGTTTGAGTACCTACTACCGCAGTGAGCTTTGCCAAGCTCGGTACGCGAACGATAGTGCGTCTTCAGATTTTGTGCTGACTGGCTCTGCCTAGAGCCTACGAAATTCAAGACCCCGGCTCACATAGACCAGGATGCATGCGAGATACGGAAGGTTGAAACTTACGAGTTTAAGTGGGCTGCGCTGACACGCCTAGAAAAATGGTATATACGTATGAATTAAGATGGAAACTAGATTGATGTTAGGCCGGAGAAAAGTTTTGTTTGCTCCTAGCACTGTTCTTCTTGCTATATAAGTAGTGTTGTAGAATGAGGCTGTCGTTAGCCGATACTATGAGATATAGTATGGAAATCTAGACTCTCAACGCTTTAAGGTATGCTAAACATAGGGAAATATCCTCCTAGGGACGAGTGTTCTGACGCATATGATACCCCGAAGAACTCCCAATGCGTCTGCATGCATAGAAGGTGAAACGAAGGAAGTAAAGTGACATAGCCCTGTTTCTTGGCGCATATATGATGGATATATCAGCAAAAGGTGACTCACAATCTACGCGGTGGAACACGCTAAACACGCTTCACAGGAAGCGTGGCTAGACTCTGGTTCCAAACCTTTCTGGCAACTAAGCTACAAGTCTTTATTTTGTTCACCAAGAATCTCAAACTACTTTATGAGCCAGTGTTCTACGTTACATACAGGCAAAAATTTGGTAAAGCGGTTTGAACCCCAGTGATCTGTGTAGCTTTGGGTCGCGTACAAGGTTCGGCACCAAAGCATTGTCCAGTAAGTCCTAAGCTTCTCGCACCCAGCTAAATCTTCAGTCTAGACCTCAACCCTATCTGATGTAGAAGGAAGAATCGTTCTACTCGATATAGAGCAAGAGCAGTCGAGGCGTGGTCGAACTCATGGCACGTGGCTGTGCTGATTCGATAAGCTTTCAGATTCAGGTGACGTGAGAGC
>WSLO01000587.1:0-14552 GCA_019677385.1 Ceratobasidium sp. 392 | reverse complement strand
GCGATAGCGAGCCGGGTCCAAGTTCAAAGCGTACCCGGGCTGCCTAGACGGGTGCAAGATTGGCTTAATGTGAACACCGTGTACTGTTTGATTGATAGCTAGCTATCAATGTCCCATTCGTTCTTGATTCTCTATTGCTTCAGTCTCCTGTAGTCCATCTGTAGTTGCGCTGGCCCGCTTATATTCTGAATAAACACTCTGATTGATCTTCAACCGCAATATTTTGAGTATCGACTTGTCAGTCGCATGCAATTTTCATCCTTAAGCAAGCAAGGTGCGAAGCCCGGTCACGGGCACATACAGTGTCTTATTACGCGCAATATCAGGATCCTCTCCGAAAAGCTTGACTACCAATTGCAAATGGTCTCTTCGGAAGCAGATTGACTCAGGGTCCAACTCCTTGTCACCCTCATCACAAACGTTCCCAAGACCGCCTCAGGCGAAACTCTCGACGTGTTCAAGGTAAGAGCGCGCCTCTATGTCGCTGTGCAAACTATAAATATAGTACTGCGGTTTTCGCGTTGTAAATGCGTGGATTCGCGGCACGACCAGATGGATCGCTCAGTATGAATCGGATGGTCATTTGCTAACCCTTCGTCTTAGTGAAACAAAATGGCTGACGCTGGACCCCGCGGACGTGGTGGATTTGGACGTGGACGTGGTGGTGATCGTGGGCGTGGTGGCCGTCGAGGCCCTCGCCGCGGTGGACGCAAAGATGATGACAAGGAATGGCAAGTCGATCGACTAATTAATTCTTACTCAAAACTCAGACGACCACTTTGTAGGGTGCCAGTCACTAAGCTAGGCCGCCTTGTCAAGGACGGGAAAATCAAGTCGATGGAGGAAATCTACCTCTTCTCGCTCCCGATCAAGGAGTACCAAATCGTCGACTTTTTCCTCCCTACCCTCAAGGATGAAGTTATGAAGATCATGCCCGTCCAGAAGCAGACTCGTGCCGGTCAGCGTACACGCTTCAAGGCGTTCGTCGCTATTGGTGATTTCGACGGTCACGTCGGACTTGGTGTCAAGTGCGCAAAGGAAGTCGCGACGGCTATCCGAGGTGCAATTATCGCAGCCAAGCTGAGCGTTGTTCCCGTCCGACGAGGTTACTGGGGTGCCGCGCTCGGTGAACCTCATACCGTACCGTCCAAGGTCAGCGGCAAGGTCGGTTCGGTCATGTGTCGCCTGATCCCTGCGCCTCGTGGTACTGGTATCGTCGCTGCGCCCGCGTCCAAGCGTCTCCTGCAGCTTGCTGGTGTTCAGGACGTGTACACGCAGTCCAAGGGAAGTACTGCGACCATGGGTAATTTCTTGAAGGCTACCTTCGTTGCGGTAAGCACATATTGTTTCCTCTTTTTGGATACGGCGACTTATGATATTGCCAGATTTCTGCCACCTACCGCTTCATCACCCCCGACCTCTGGAGGCAAATCCCTCTCTCCAAAACTCCCTACGACGAGCACTCGGCGCACCTCCAGCTTGCGGGCAAGAAGTCCGCCGTGTACTAGATATCTATGTTTTCCGAGCTGTAGGATTCGCACTGTATCAGGCTTGCATTTCAATTACATTGTTTTCATTTATGAATGAATGCGCGCTGATGTACATATGAACTCCTCGTTGCTTGGATTATAGTGAGCGCCCTATACAGGCCAAGGTTCAATGTCGTCCTCTGTGCCTTGGTCTACTGTTCCTTCGACGTTCGGTGCTGGTTCCCGCCGATTCTTTAGCAGATGAGCAAAGGGACTCGGACGAACTTGTCTCGCCGGCCGAGCCACAAACCTTGGGGAAAGTTTGATCATCGTTTCCGGTTTGGCAGAAGACTCGTCACGGTCTGATGGGGCACGGCGAGAAACCGACACTGGGAACGGAGCAATTGGGAGGTTTCGCTTTGGAGTGGCGGTAGTGTTTAGCTCCGCTTTAACCTCAACCAGAGGTGCTGTTTGGCCCTCTGGTAGCGGAACGAGCACCTGGCCGGCTTCATCATCTGCAGCTAATTCGACCCCCTCAGTCTGTATGAGATTGTACTCAGGGTCTAGCGCCCCGTTCCCTTCGAGGTCGTCTTCATCAGGTTCATCCCGCCAGTTTTCGAAGAGTTCGACATCAATTTGATTGAAGTTTTCCGAATCAGGCAAGTCTTCATCGTTGACTTCGGATGACGCTTCTGCGATCGGCGTAAGGGTATGCGGTTCGTCCAAGAGTGTGTTCATGGAAGGGAAGTTCGTATCTTGCGGCTGGGGTGTTTCTTGCGAGATTTCTTCACCAGTGTCCTCGGCGGGCGGGGGATCCAATAATTCTTCGTGCAGAGAACCTAGAGCTGTCCCGTTGTAAACTTCTACGCTGTCCGGTCTCCCAGGTGTGTCACTGGTAGAAGGCCCCATTCTTCCCCATTTCCGATGCGCCAAGATTTCATCTCCACCAGAACTACTCAGTTGATCTGCAGCAGCAGTAGCGTACGCTAAAAGCCGAGACTTGTATACGTCTGCGGAGTCTGGACGAGGTCGAATCAACGATGTATGCGCATCGAGTTTGGGTGAATTGTTCTGCGTGATAGTCTGCATTCAGCATAGTCCTATTCTGCGTTGTTAAGACTTACCCAGGTCGACCAATTCGGACCCAGTAACGGACTAGAGGTCTGGGCTTGAGAGGAAGCACCATAATCTCCAACAAGCAGGTTAACTGGCAAACCGCCGATGGGTGGACTGGTGGCGTAGACAGACGACACGAACATGTGTTGGTTGTGTAGTGCGTCGTCTATTCCGTTCGGTTCAAAAAAATGGGCGCTATTGTGAGGTGGGGTTGGAACTGTGGTGTCGTCTGAAGAAAAGAGGAACGTGGATGGCATAGGCGATAGCTGAGGTAGCTGCTGAGATATTGGGCGCACGTCCGATATAAATAGTGGCGAGGAAGTCATAGGTGAAGGTGTAGAGTAATGAACAGGAGGCCCGGGGTTGAAAACTGGGCTCAAGTTTGGAGAGGGCAGTTGAGGGTTGCCCGCGAAATACGGAGGGCTGGGAGCCTCGACAAAGTCATTCAGAGGCATGGTGACGTCGTGGTAGTCTTCCTGGTATGTTGGTTCGGTGAATATCGGGGGAGCGTGTGGGGCCATTGAAGAGAGCTTCATGCGGCGCATAGGGATACGAGGGCCGGGCGCATGGATGTGAGGACGCGAAAATACCGTAGTCATAGTCTCGTCAACAGGACCTTTAGAAGGTGGGCCAGGCGGTTGAAATGCGAAGGGATTGTTATCGTCATCCTGGGTGGGTACGGAATTGTGGTTGGGAGTCACGTTGGCTCGCAGGGGGTGCTTTGGAGGCAAGTCGCCACATGTATTTGACAACCATTCAGGCACTTTTCCTTTCGGCTGGAGGGTGGATCGGGAAGAAAATTCAACGTGACAACGAATGTATGCGCCGAAAAACATTCGTACGTACTTCACTTTCGCCCAATCGCCGGACGAGGTCGAGATTTACATCACCTGGCGGTGGGTTTTGTTCGGAACACGTTAAAGACGAGTGAAGTCTACCTCCTCACCTCTTTGCGCTCCAAAGAGTCCAGATTGAAGGAACGGCGTCTGGTGTTTAAGGCGAGGTGGCGGTGGGGCGCGCGGTTCGGCTTGAGAAGAGCAGTATTTGGGACGATCAGAGAGGGATCGAGTTGGAGGGTGATATCTCTTAGTTGGGGTATCTGGATTAGAAGATGGAGCATCTAGACGTTTGCATGAGCTCTACTTCGTGAAGAATCAAGAGAACAAAGTACTCTGACGTCGAAATCTTGGATTGGAGTTGGAGTAACTCGACTTCTTGTAGTATGGCTTGTACTTGTATCTATTTGAGTGAAATTATTTAGCGTTAGGTTGCGCGAGGCTAAGTTGAGCGATACCTACTTCGATTTTTCGTATGAGCTGGATCCAGCTACTGGAACAGTTCGGCGTGGCATAGTCAACTGAGGGTATCGGGTACTGGTTCTGGCTAAGCTTTGCGTCGTACTGTGTTGCTGTCGTCCGAGAAGAGTTTAGCGGTTGTGGTGGCGAGGAAGAGGTTTCTGCGCCACCCAAACAACGTGACAGTTAGCCACGTGACTCGCCGGCCGATCAGTTGAACTTGCACATCATCCACATTCACGATCCTTCTGAGCTTAGAATCTAGTAAGATTGCGACATAGGTGCTCAATCTCTTGCCGTGAAATATGGCTCTTGTAACGATATCAGGATTCCCTTGCTCCGGTTTGTTTCCTAGATTTTGTTCGGAACCCCCTCTCATTTTTGTCAGGAAAGACTCGCAGAGCTCAGCAACTGAGTGAATTCTTAGAGAACAAGATCCAAGAGGACTCAAGTCCACGTACGAAGTCGTGGAAGGTATCCGTGCTCTCCGACGACTTACTCAGTATTCCACGATCATCTTATGATGGTAGGTCTGAATCCCTTACATCGAGCGCGAACATGGTACCAACCCCCAGCAAGAAAGTCGACTCGAAAAGCCAGCACGATCAGCACTTCTCTCAGCGATTGTACGGGACCTATCTAAGTCGACAATTTTAATTATTGACTCGGCAAACTACATCAAAGGGTTTCGGTACCAGATCTACTGCGCTGCTCGCGAAGTCGGTGTGCGTGTCTGTACAGTATGTAATTAATATTTTATTAACTCGACTTATGTACTGAGCTCTGTGGGTGTCAGTAGATGCATGTGGTTGCCACGCCTGACATGTGTCGCGAGTGGCACCAAGCACGACAAGAACAAGACCGTTACAAAGATGCAACGTGAGTATGATTATTCGCCTTTCTGTAGACAGACTTTTGATAGCGAACGAATTAGTTTCGAGAATCTTTTACAACGTTACGAAGAGCCAAACTCAATGGTTCGCTGGGATGCCCCGCTCTTTACCGTGCCTTGGTCCGACGACAGCGTGCCCGGCGAAGACATTTGGAAAGCAATCACAAGTGGAGATGTGCGACCCGCGAATCAAGCTGTTGCTACTGTAAGCCTTTCTTCCCCTCCAAACATCTGTCTCCTCACTTGTCGACGTAGATCGCCAAACCGCCATCGGATGCCCTGCAAACACTCGACCAAACAACAGCCGTTATTGTTGGTGCCATCATGGCTGCACAGTCGTCCCTCGGCGCTACAGGCGGGATTCTCCCACTCACTCTTACATCTCAATCCGAGCCATTGCCACGAATAGACATCACCCTTCCAGCACGACATGTATCACTTCCAGAACTGTCTAGGCATAAGCGGCAATTCGTAGCTGCCCGCAAAAAGGCGGTGACGCAAGGGTTGGCAGGAAATAAGGGGGAAATGGAGTGGGGTGCTGAGGCAGTGGCAAGAAAGTTTGTTGAGTACTTGGAGGAGAACATGCAAGCATAAGGTGTGAGTGTAGTATACATTGAATAATTCAAGTGAAAACTAGTTTAGCCGAATCGAACCAATTGCAGGTGAATATTCGAGTCATTTGCCGCATTGTGGGCGGCAATCATGATCTGGCCCGCCAGCATACCCGGAACTTGATATCGGCAAAGAATAAACCTACTCTTCAAGGATCCCATGGCACCACTTGGAAGCGGAAAACAAGGATCCGACCTTCAATTTGTCCACATAATCCGAATACCTCTACAAATTCCCATGTCGCCATATCAGGTGATTCTCTTATTGCGCATTCGCCCTACCTCTATGTGCTCTAATGACCCATGAAATCACTTCATGGCCGACACCACCTCCGAGGGGTAGACGGATATCCCTAATGAGGGCAGCGCAAATCGTGCACCCGCTGGAACATGAAGCTTTCATCGTACCCGTGCCTCAATCACGATAATATTCCATTATGTACTCTACCATGAGTGCACCTTCAACGCCAAGCGCGACGCAGATTATAAAAGGTCAGCATCAGGTGCAACGATACTACAGTACCTGCACACCTCTACAATCGCTCTAACAATCCTCTATCAAGTTCTTGACATGCCTGCCAACTTTATCCCTTCCAACGCCGACACGCGCACCTTCAAGGTCGCCGCCATTCAAGCAGAACCAGTTTGGCTCGACCTTCAAGGTTCAGTTGCCAAAACCATCAACATTATCAACGAAGCCGCCGCCAACGGTGCCAAGGTTCGTTGTTTCGCTCGCACCAATCAATCCAACACTAATAAGTCGCTGTAGGTCATAGGCTTCCCCGAGGTGTTCATTCCGGGCTATCCATGGACGCCTTGGGCTCAAAATTTTGCAGTCGCTGCACCGGTCCTCAAAGCTTACCAAGCCAACTCCTTGCCCCTGCACTCAGCAGAAATGCAACGCATCCAGGATGCCGTCAAGAAAGCTGGCGTTGAGATCGTACTCGGGTTCTCGGAGCGGGATGCTGGTTCATTGTATATTGCTCAAGTGACAATCACGTCGGACGGCCGTATCGCTAACCACCGACGCAAAATTAAAGTGGGTTTCCGTGGTTCCTGGGCGTTCGTATGGCGTACTCACGAGTTCTGCACGCAGCCAACTCACTACGAAAAGACTATCTTTGGAGATGGCTCCGCCCAAAGCGTGTTCAACGTGGTTCAAACCAAGTATGGAAGACTTGGTAGCCTCAACTGCGTAAGCCCTCCTGTTCAATCGCAATGGATAGATGGGCTTACTCGTAGTAACTGTATGCGTCACAGTGGGAACATATTCAGCCCTGTGAGCGCTTTCTCCCAATACGAAAGCAGTACATTGAAACCTATTGCCTATGAAAGTGCTCAAGGCCCACTTCTATAGCCAACACCCTCAAATTTTTGTTGGTGGTTGGTGGCCTGCATTTGCGCCTCATGAAGGCAATTCGCCCTATATCGTTTCGGGCGAAGCGTCAAGCAGGATGACACAAATGGTCGCAATGGAAGGTTCGGCGTTTGGCATTGTTGGATGCCAGATCGTAAGCAAGGAGGGAGCTGAAAAGATGAAGGTAGATACTAGTATCGCAGCTCGCGAGTATCTTGTGCTAATAGTCGCATCAGCTTACTGGATTCCCGTGGTTCAAGTTCCCAGGCGGCGGGTTTTCAACGGTAAGCATTATACAGAATGTAAGTACATCATATGAAACTAATTTTTTTATTCACAGATCTATGGACCCGACGGCTCGCAGCTTGTAGAGCCAGTCGACCCAGGCGTCGAAGCTATCTTATACGCTGACATCTCGCTCGACAAAATTGATGAAGTTAAGCTAGTTGCTGATAATCAGGTATGCTGCGCCCCCGTAATACCTTGTATTCCATAATGACCATGCATATATCTAGGGGAACTACTCTCGCCATGACCTATTCCACTTGGCTGTGCACAATAAGGGATCTCATAATTGGCACGCTAGTTCTTATGAGAATCCAGAAGAACAGGCAACTGCTGACAGTATTCATGGCGAAATCAACAACCTCGCTGCGTTGGGCCTCAGTCCAATTGACGCAGACAAGGAAGAAACCAAGTAGTTGGACGGTAGTTTCTGGTGCTGTTATATGTTTCGATGAATGTGATCCAATTGACCGCTGCTCGCCCCCAATCTTTATAAATGCTATTTCAACAGTTCCCGACTCAAAAGCGGCCACCCGCAGATCGCAACCGCTTGCTACGCGGTCGTCCAAGTTCTGCGAACGCCAAGAGCATAAATAACCTTGGAGAACCTAATTCCAGGCGGCCACCAGACAGTTCGAGAAACTCATTTCGGGGAATAGCCGCCGGGATAGCATATAAACGTTTTCACATGAGGGCTTTAGGAAAGAACACGACATAGCGGCAAGTAGCGCTTACGAACAATCACGACAGTCCAACGGGATCCGAATTTGACCCAGAAGTAGAGACATATTAGTACGTAACCTTGAGCTGTATCATATTAAATACAGTGACTTGTTGGTCGGCATTCACCGCATCCCCCCCTCTTCAACTGTTCAATAATGTACGCAGGCCTCTTCAACAGCTCATATGTTCCAACTCCATATGAACTAGACTTTATCTACGACCCGTTCAATCTATTAGGGTAAGCAATTATCCTATGTTCAATCTGGGTATATATTGATACCTAATCTGCTATAATAATGCACCTATAGGCCGTTGTACTTTTCTGTTGTATTTTCTCTGCTGCTCAACGTGAGCTTTGATTACTTTGGGCATAGGTGGTGTTTGGTGTCTGAAATTTGTTTTTAAGGGCATCATTCTTGCTCAAGTTAGTTGCCCCTATTCATACTTCAGGAGTCGCCTACATTTGTCTCTCAGACATTCAACTATACTGAACAAAGTATCAAAGACCCATTGTTGCTTCGGCTCTTAGTCTATGTTTCATCCCTACTCTGTATTGGTGCGCCTTTATCCCTCGAGTTAAGAATGTTGAGTTAACGTTACCTTCAGCCAAATCCGCCGATACGCTGTCTTTTACAGTGCGTTTATTATCCAATTTTTAGCGCTTCGCTCACACCTTGCGCTTTGGCAGTGGCGGATATTCGGTATGTGAAACCCGCCACAAAGGCGCAGCTGATGTTTGGCTAAATACTTTCCAGTTGAACAATTTGGTGACTATTGGGCTGTAGGTGCTTCAGGTCAGCCTTAAATAGAGCGATGCCCGATTAATCACCCTGGCAGGTCGCATACGAATGGACTCCGGATCAAAATATCACTGTCGCGGCTAGCTATTTCATGGCACTCCTAGTGCAGTCTTATTTTATCTGGCGAAGCTTCAAGCTATCCAGAAATTGGTACTTCTTAGTGATTACTTCGCTGACCGCATTAAGTGGACCTATTGCCTCGGCTGTTCTCGTGGGTATCATTTAAGTTGGATCGATCAACGACTGCTGAATGCAAGAATTTTGTTAGATTGCCATGGGTCCCAACTCTGACGGATATGATATACAGCCTTATCAAGCGATTTGTATGTTCTAGTACCCATTGACGCTAGCATTCCCCCGCCTAATCAAATTAACTCGATCTACAGCAAACGTGATGATTATCGGCACCTTCCTTGCCGACGCAGAAATTACTGGCTTTACCTGTTGGTATGTTCTTGACCTCCCTTTGCAATTCGGGCAGTTATGCAAAGCTAATCCTGTTCGGTATTAGGTACTTTTTTAAGCAAGGTCGAAGAAGCCCGTTCGATGGGACGAAGGACCTAATTGCACGCCTCATCAAGACCACCATGCAATCCGCAGTTCTGCCCCTCATCTGGTGTGTTTGCTGGTGCATAGAACTAGTATACGGTACTGATGTTTGTGGTTTCTAGCTCAATACTCAATCTGGTAGGTATAGTAAGGTGCATTCAATGCTTTCATGGCACTCACAGGCACACGATTTAGGCTTTCAACTTCCGCTTTCTTGAGAGTGACGGCACCTGGGTGTTCTTGTTTGACATGCTCACGCCATATCTCTACGTCATAAGCTTATTGTTCACAGTAAGCTTGATACTCCGATTCATATAATGGCAACGTTTTATATTAATACTCTATATGCTAGCTCAATTCTCGTTCCAAACTCCGAACTGTTACAACAAGCCATGACGGCGAGGCAGGCGTCTATGGCCCACCCTCAAGCAACTCCAAGCCAGCCGTAAGTACGAAGTCATCGTAGAGATTTTGACCTGATTCAATGGAAACGATTAGACTCACTACCTTTGGCCTGATCAAAGTGGGCATCGTGCAACCGAAGTCCATGTCTCCATCACAAAGCAAAGTCAAGGTACGTGGATCACCCGAGGTCCCCAAAAACGAATGGGTAATTTCTGATTTGTATCCCCAAACGCGTATAATAGTTAACTGAGTGAAGAAGAGTCAACGATATATATTGAATTAGGTCATGAGATTAGAGTTATGCGACACTAGAGCGAGGCACTATCACTCGATGGCACAAAAGATGTATGATTGAATATTGTTTGACTTGCAGGATTTTTCAAGTTGGTGTTTATTACTTTCAGCAAACCACAGCGCCATAGAATAGAGCAGGCGCTCTGCTTGTGAAGCAAAGTGTATGAATAGAATAGGACTTGAAAGATTGGGAGGATAGATGAGTAATAAACACAGTGCAAATTGAGATCCAAGGGTAAGCCGGTCCTAAATTTTGAGCGTATTATAACATGACAAGCATAGTGCCCTTTGCATTGCACCAATCAGAGTGTTCTTTTGTACCTCGTCGCCAGGCCCAACCAAATAAACGAAACAAAAAAAGAGATGCATGTATGCGCATATACCTTATGAATCCTGCATACAACACCATCCTAAAGCCCCAACGAAGTGATTTGAACACCGCCAGTGGCGTTTCTGTTGTTTTCTTGCCTCGGTAAACCGCCGTAAGTAGAGCGCCATAGAGTGGAACGTTCGGCCTTGTGTGAAACGAGCATGGGCGGAGTAAATGATACAGATCAATTTTGTAAAAGGCAGAACTATGGGCAACTGTGGACTGGGAAGCTCGAGAGGCCACTAGTCGTAAACCTTGAGTGGGTCATAACATGACTTAGATAGCGCTTTTCGCATCCATTCAAGTGGTGTCTTTCTCTCCTTTCGTACCTCCCCATCCGGTTCAATTTCCATAAGTCCATCCTCAATATCTCCCTCCATAAACAGCTTCAACATATTGGCCGAGAACCCAGTGAGGAGCACGGTGCCGGGCGTGTCCTACCCGTAGGGTATCAATTTCCATTCGAGCTGTTCAAAAGCATTTGTACGCACCTTAAGCACTGGCTTGGTTGTGCCACCTTCCAAATTCCAATAGACAATATCCGGCATTTCATAACCAGCTTCCTTGTATGCCTTGACGATACGATCATGCGTCGTCTCCCAAGCTCTGGCAGATCGATTAGTCGTTGACGCGTCAAACTGCATGTCAGAAAAGACGAAGAGACGCTTAACCATATCTTCCGGCTAGGTGTTGGGTAAGTTAGCATCAACACCCTTGGCGATACGATGAGTCTTCACCTTGATCTGGTTTTGGATAGCCGCTGGGAGAAGTAGGTCTAGGAATACTGCCTCATAGTTGGTATTCATCGTCCATTCGGCACCACCCATCCGTCGAGCCTTCTCTACCAAATTGCCCGACCCTAGGGTCAAGAGCTTGGGGTTGATTGAAAACGTAATGAACGTGTTACTAAACGGCGGGCTGGCAAGCTCAGAGAGAATAAGCCCGAGTGCAATAGCTATCGAAGCTGTATAGTAAGGAAACAGAAGAGGAATGCGGCACGAGGTAACCCACCTGGGAAAATAGGCTGGACACATGGGCTCTTCCTCGGAGGAGGATTATGTATGGATCCCATTGAACCACTCACATCCACCAGGGCAAGTGAACTTTCTAGGGCGCCGGACTCCCGCAGATGCTCAAGCAGTGAGTTCCATTGAGCTGAGACGACTTTCTTGTTCGACTATCATACACAAATCAGTGCTACAAGTACTCTACGGATATCATAACTCGGACAAACGCACCTCGAGCATTCGCTGCTCAAATTTAACATCCATTGCCGCCACCAACTTCACCTTCCTGCTCATTTTGCCTATATGTGTTGGTACATGCGCCTTTAGCTGAAGGGCTTCGATCAATAGCTCATGGGGTAACAACGTAGCGCCGCTGATATTCGATTTTCCTTCCTCGACATCGACGAGATACGCAAGGAATCGCTTCTCGTCATGCCTGAAGAAAGTCCCCTTATTTGCATTCATGCATTCACCTGAGACTCGGCTATAGTCAATTTGATCCCATTTTCGGGCGGACATCTTGACTTCGGTGACATCTGTAAACCGTCGGAGCGGAGAAATGATCCAACGTCGGTAGTAGCTCCGAAGGGTGTGTGCGTGTTTCTGGGTGAGTTCGCTATTCAAAGATAGGGGAAGGTCGGCCATGTGACCTCGAGCGTGCAATATGAGTGCAATGGCCGTGGAGAGGTTAGTGGCGCGATCGTGAAATCCATCGAGCGTTGGTGCCCACTTGGACACACTGGTAATTTGGAACCGGAGGTTGGGCAGCTCTTCTTTTGATGCAGTTTCGGCCCTTTTGAGCAGCGCTGCACGACGTAGTTAGCACAACTGCGTAGTTTTTTTTAACATACGACTACGCTACTCACCAATATCGCTTGCAAGAGCGACTGCGAAAATATGAGCGATCGTAGCATATAGCGCGAAGAAAGATCCGTCGCGTTCCAACTTCGGTTTCAGAACCGCAAAGTCCGCCTGACGCTTGGTTGTCCGGTCTAATTTCGCCCTTTTAGCCCGGGCCATATCCTTCTTTCTCGACTGCTCTGCCCGGAGCCTTTGAGCCTCCTCGACACCATACATCTTATTCTGGTTCTTCTTGGTTTCCTTCGCCTCTTCCCATTCGTCTTTGTCTCGGGTTTCACGTGTCATGGGTGAGACTTTAAGAGACTTGAAATCCGGCGGGGCTGAGGGGTTTCCCAACTCATTGCGCATAGCCAGAATGAGAATGTTGAGCAAGTCTTTATAGTATCCGTGGGGCAGTTTGATGACCTCGACTGAGGGCTCTTCGGTATCGACCATCTCGAACTCTTCATCACCCTTTTGCTTGCGCTTAACTGTCCGCTCGCAGAGTGGCTCGACAATAAATTGAAGATTCTCGATCGCAGTCCGTGGGTGGTTCTTGTAAAGCCAACCAAAAGCGTGATAGAATCCAAGTTTGTTACTGTGACCTTCAGGTATCGAACGCATGTTCCAAATAATTCGAAGGGTAAGTTCGGGAGACTCATGCCAGCACACTTGAAGTTTTTTGTGAATGTCCTGGGCACTCGAATTTGCGTTGAGGCCACTAAATGCATCGAGGATTGCTGTAAGAGCCCTAAACGTAAGCTAGACAAACGAGAAAGAGAGCGTGCAATGTCACATACCGGACTCAGTAGAGCGATACGCCTCCGCGTTGTTCTGGGTCAGAGCTCGGTTCTGGTGCCTTTTTAGAGCCTCCATGTAGCTACTTCCGGGCAGGGCAGCGGTGACCGAACCACCGGAAGACTTTTTTGCAGCAAATAATTGATCGAATAGTTGAGCGGTGGAAGTAAAGGTAGTAGGCGCATGTTTGGCAGGGAGGAGTTGCTCTAGTAGTTGGGCAATGGGCATCACTATCATGGCGCTCCGGGGAATAGTAACATCCCAGCCAGCCGATTCCAAAGGGCGCCCAGCGGGAACATCTGTAGTAGTGGGACCGAAGAGAGATCTCCGAGGCATATCGAGCTATGAATGGAAAGTTTGAGAAGGGGGTGGCAAGAGCCTCCAGAAGGGGGGGGGTTCATTTTATACTCCATAATGCGCGGCTACACCGGACTGATATCCGGAGCCACGCCAATCAGGCAACCTACTTCGCGCAACTATGGTCCTAGAAATATAAACGGCAAAGGCTCTCGTGACAGTAGAAATCTAGGGTGCATCGTTTGCGGTAAGTGAAGAGAATTGGAGGTGATGGGGAAATGATTCTGTGGGCATTGGATTCTGGCTGGAAGCAGGGACCATGTGGCTAGACTAAGTAGACTCCGGACACCGATAGATGGCGTAACATATACAAATATGGTCAGTACTGCTTGACTGAAAAGGACATTGCGATGCCTCAAAGTACTCTACTCCTCGAGATTAAAAGACTACCCTCCAAGGCGCCGTGGGTAGCGTATAAAGAACGAATGTATGTTCACCGGCCACTGAATGCTAGGCCGTAAGCTACAACGGCCCGCAGTTCTCGGTTGCATGCCTCGGAACGCACACGAACATGGAAGAGATACATATTTGTGTGCAAGTATGTACCAAAACTCGATATAAGCAAGTATCACGGTGAACGCCTAACGAGATTGCGGAGGCTACCGTCTCATAAATCCTTTTGGCTTTACCTATCACCAGTAAATAAGCGATCACGAGTCATCGCTGCAAATATTAGAACTCCCATGACAATCGCAGGCTTTGAAACGTCCGGATATCTATAACAAATAGGATGGAAAATATTGTGGTTGAGATAGGGATAGAGGTGAAGAGAGAAGTTCAATGAGGATGGTGTGCAACCTTTAACAGCTGAAAGGCCGATAGGTTGGTGGGATGCTGCATCAAAATAGTTCTCTTTGAATACGTTACCCAAGCAGTGAAATGCTAGGCAGAAGGAGTCCGCCTGAACGTAGAGTTGAACGTAATATGATTGTGGTTAGTGGTAGGTTGACGTTGGGACCTGTCTGGCCATACGCAGAAGTCGAATCAATAAAAGATATCCCTGAATATGTTGTCATACGTGCACCTATGTCGAGTACCCAACTACACCTACGACGCGCTGAGCCTGTAATGATGTACAACGATTTATTGGGCATTCCAACCAAAAGACAAAAAAAAAAAGAAAATAAATATTGCGGTCCGTAGACCGTCCACTCTGAACTAGCGTGTCATCCTTGTGCAGGGGCCATGCTAATCTTCTCTGTATCGTTCCAATTTTTGTATATGTCACTCCGAAGAGGACAAGTGTAGGTGAGTCTCTGGAATGTCGATTGGGTGCCGAAATATTTGAATCCGGGTTTGTGGTTTACGGGCGCTTATTGCGAATTCAAAAACGGTTTTCCCCGTGATCGGAGAAAAAATTTTGATTCGAGCGAAAATACAAAAT
>WSLO01000586.1:0-14557 GCA_019677385.1 Ceratobasidium sp. 392 | reverse complement strand
CCATTTTCCTTCTCAACCTTGCTACCCCCGTTCTGGCTTAGATCGCATACGCGCAATATCACACTTTACAAGTCTTATTCATATAAACCAACGTACTACCTTATCGCGTACACAGAAATGACAGACAAAAAATTCAGAAGTAACAGAACTACTTAACCTTTGGACAAATCGGGATGTCCGGCACAGCCTTGCAGATAGCAGCGCTCATGAACGCCGGAAGGTCCGTCATGAAAATCTTGATCCCGGTAGGAATTTGGCGGACGCACTGGATAACCATGGTCACACCAAGGCCAATCTGAGTTCGATCGGCCGTCACGTTAGTTCAACCCAGGAGAGTAAGTGATAGATAGAGTACTCACGACCAAGCCTGCTAGTGAGACCACAAAACATCCCCACAAGACAAACCGCCAACCCACATACGCTATGCAGAATGTTACGAGCGAAAACAAGTTTGGGTACCGGACATTGTCGTCCGAATCGTACGGGGTTGACACGTCCTGGGTGTACGATTCAGATTGCCCGCCGTCCCCAACGATGTCGAAGAGCTCGAGCCCGGGTATGTTGGGAGGATCGACAACCAGCACAACCAAGAACACCCAAACTAACCCCTATATGTTCGGGTGAGTACACGTTTCGTACGATCCGGTAGCACGCTCTACATACCAATACAATCCAAGTATCGCGATTGTACATATGCTCCGACAGCCGGGCAACCCTCTTCGAGCAATTAACGTAGTGGCGGCGAACGAACCCAACGAACTTCGAGCGAGCAAACCGGGCGAGGAGATTATTTTGGCGCTCCAATTCAGCAATCCCGATCTGGAAGAGAGGGTCTTCGTTGTTTTTCTGTAGCCGGACTATAGTAGCGCTTAGGTCAAATCCATGATACCAAGCTGAAAACATGCTGCTACCTACCGTAGTTTGGCAGAGGAGAGTTTCGATCGAGATAGCATTTGATCTGAGAGGCTTGACCATTGGTATCCGATAAACCCACGACGACTTTGTCGTTATACGCCTGTGTGATGTGATCGGCATTAAATACGACAATATCCGAAGGTATCTACATACCGTCAAGCACCGAATGATCTCCTGAGTACCGTGTTCGATTGGAGCGAGTGGCCCGCTTTGTAGATCAACGACGGGGACTTTGCCGGTTGTGCTGCCCCTTAAGACGAGATTGTTGGCGGCTAGAGCAATAGGAATGATGGGACGATGCGTTGCTCGCTCCAGATTTGGGAGAACCTGACGTTGATGCACTACCGGCCCCCCCTTTTGCGACATCGGGTAGACTACGAGGGAGTGATCGAGAGTGGCAATCGCAACAAACCTCCCGTCCGACGAGAACGCTGCACTTCCACTTTGTAATAGGTGAGTTAACCGAAAACAGGTCAATGGGTTTGGACATACATGCTACAGACAAGACCTTTCGCATCGTAAGGGGTGCTGTGATACTCGCCCGGGGCAGTCCATGTACTACATAAAGGAATTAAGTTAAAAATGAGTTAAAATTCACGCCCATTTACTCACCAAAACCCAGCTTTGGCGTAGCCAGCAATCAACCGACGGTTCGCAAGAGACTCGCCCACAAATCCCAGCGCTGTAACCGTGGCATGAGGCCCTTCAGCCGGTTCGGGAATGGTGTCGAGAAGCTTCCACAGGCCCTCGCGTCCCGACGGAGGCCGGGAGATGATGGATACTTTGCCTCCATGTCCTACCGCGAGCATATCACGAAGGGGATCCAAGGCGAGCGCGGTGATCGCGGTGCCGAATGACTTGAGGGGGATCAGGTGGATCGCAAGCGGAATCTTGTTCTGTAGGATTAAAGCGTCAGCTGTGATTTGTCGTATAAGATAACGTGTAAACTGACGGCTGGGCTAAATTGGATGGTACGCATCCCTCCATCTGAACACCCAGCATAAAGTAGGCCATCAGTGTCCCATCGAAGAGACACGGCGTAGAACCGATTCTCAAAGTTGAGCACGCCGATTGACTGGCCCGTCCGAAAGTCGAGAAACAGGACGTTGCAGTCGAGGGAAGCCGAGGCGGCCCATATGCCACTTGGAGAGACCGCAGTCGCCGTCAAAGTGCTCTTTTGGAACCGGGACTTGACGGTCCAGAGTGGTCGGAAGCGTTGATTATCGGGTACGCCCTGCACGGCAGGCGCACCAGTAGGCACGGAAGGCGCACCAGTAGTAGAGGCAGAAGTCACAGACATTGCAGAAAGAAATATGTATCGGAATATGTATCGATAATAGACGCAGAAGAGTAGTGCACGATCAACGTGTCGAGGGAGAACGCAGGAGGGGGGATCTAGTCTGGTTTCCTGCTCAATATACGTGGCTTGACCGGACAATGAGAGAGACGCTGGTTATTTCCGAGAGTTTCGGCCTAGAACGCAAGTGACGCCGATAGATATTAGAGTTCCCCAACATTTCTGCGAAAGACACGTCATCCTGGCAAGTTGATATGCGTTTGCTGCCCAGAGATAATAATTTTAAAGCAGAATATACCAGCTAGACTAGCAGACCTATAAGACCGTAGGTTCAGCGCCTGGAGGTCGTACAAGACAAGTAACTGTTTATCCTAAAGCGGAAGCGCTGAGCAAAGACGAATCACGTGCTCGCATCTTTGAGTGGATGCGCATCCTCCAACTGATAGAATCCCCCACGAGACGACCTCATGTTCTCCCCTACTGTACGCTCTGTGCGCGAGGGAATGCTCGCGCAAGTTTTAGAACTCCATTCGGTCTCTCAGCAGGGCGACAACGAACTTGAGATCACCAACCCATCTGTGCTTACTGAAGACGACAAGGATATTTTCTACGAGCTACTAGAACTAGAAGAGAGCTACGAGAACTACTATTCTGCGCGATTCAAACCTAGCGAAGTCACCTTCGTATCGAGCGAATCACTTGCTCTCTCTGCTAACGATCGCTACTCGATCCTCACCGCACTCTCTCCAGGCGACCCAGAAACTCAGCATGTGTTATATAGGCTGCGTGGGCTTCAGAGTATCCTTCCTCAAATTCAATCTATCGAATGCTCCCACCCCGGTCTCTTGGCTCAGCGCGACGACTTGATTACTGTAATAAACATTGAGATTAATCAAATGCTCTCAGACTTATGGAGGGAGCGAGAGATACAAGCATCTGTCTCCGATACTCTTTCAGCACACGGTATAAGAAAGGTTGACGCAGGTATGTAATCAACGTGCGTAAGACTTGGGTATCTCATTACTAGTCCGGCCATAGGAAACAAGTTGTTATATCCCTATTCCTCGCCGCTCGTTAGTTCGGTTATCATCTTAACTGCTGTAATCCATGCAATTATGGGAGTGGCTCGGAGTCATTGCAACTTCATTCTGGCCTCGCTTTGTGCACTTGTCGCCATGGCTTCTAAAGGACTGGACGGTCGCCCCGCTAATCATATTCAGCAACAATTAAAGGATATTCCTACGACATTACCGACGGCACTTCACCGCTTGAATTTATCCCCAAAATTGGACATGTATGCATGCTGCACCGAGTGCTCAGCACTGTATCCTCTTGGAGGTAACGAAACCCCCCCGACGCCAGCCATCTGCAAAGCTCAAAACATTGAAGGGACCACATGTGGAGCTACGCTTAGCAAAACACATCACAGGGGGGCTCGAGTCTGGCGCAAACCAATTAGTCGATATAGCCACATGCGATTTGAAACTTGGGTTACCGAGCTCATTCAGCGTGAGGGCGCAGAAGATCTACTGGAATCCGGTCGTCCAAATCCGCGTCCTGGAACTATCGCTACGGATGTATGGGACGCACCTTATATGCGCGACTTTCTCAAGTCTGCCGACCCTACTTTCATGGACCCTCCCGCTGGAGACCTTTCACTCGTGATGATGCTGCACTTTGACTTCTTCAACCCGTTTACTAACAAAACATCCGGGAAAGTCCGTAGTGTTGGATGCTTCTTCATGGTCTGTCTCAACCTACCGCCTGACGTCCGGTATAATGTCTCTAATGCATATTTGGTTTCGATGGTACCTGGTCCGAAAGAAGTAAAAGCCGAACATCTTCACGCATTTATTAAACCTATTGTAGACGACATGCTAGAGATGTTCTCTCCGGGAATCTGGGTATCCAAGACGCATAAATACCCTCGTGGTCGAAGAGTTCGTGCAGCCATCGCAATTAAAAGTATGGATATCCCGGCTGCTCGAGGATCTGGAGGTTTTGCTTCGCACGGTCACACCTGCTGCTGTCACCTATGTAACGCAAAACGCAGTGCCATCGATCGTCCTAGTCTTCTGTCGTTTCAACCGCGTACCGTAGAAGCTCATCGTCAGATAGTCGACCTCTGGGTAAACGCTCCATCCCTCGCCGAGCGACAACGGGTGTTTGATACATATGGGGTCCGGTACATTGATTGGGTTAGATTTAGGTGGTGGGATCCCGCATGCATTGTCGTTGGACCAATGCATTGGATGAAGAACGTGATTGAGAAACTCTTGCGAAAGAACCTGAACTGGAGCTGGGACTTACCTGCCGGCATCCCAGACAATCGTCCAAATCGTATAGATCCAATAACAACGCTGGAGTATGAGTGGGGTACATGCGCATTTTTATCTCTGGGCGAAGAAGATTTCAAGAAGGCAAAACTTACGGCGCCCATAGTGCGATATCTCTGCCGACAGAGAGGGATACATGATGTTGGATTCGGCTCTGATCGACTTGTCGAAGACCTCAATAAGTGGGTAAGTTGTAGAGAATAAACGGCGTAGATATCTACTAACTTCAGCTCCAGCGTAAAGAACATCGAATTCTTTCAGCGGACGGTCAGATTACTGAGTTCGCACGCAGACTGTGTGACGAGAACCTCCCCAGGATTTCGGTTACAGCTGCAAGAGCACATGTTTACGTTACGAAACCGCTAGCTACGGTGACTTCGGCTACCAGGGAATGCAACAAGGACGACCTTGTTAATCTATGTCGAAAGTTAGGTCTACCAGACTCGGGCCCGAAGGCAGAATTAGCGTCGCGTCTCCTAGCCCACTACGTATGTATATCCATGAGCCGTTAGTAGTTATATGCGCTTATATGATTTGCAGGAGAGCGTTCGGATACACGACATGCCTGACATAAATACGTCCGGCAGGAGAACTACGGCCTATTCTTTCCTAGGAAAAGAAGTTCTGGCCGAAGTTAAAGCGGATATGATGCGAACTATCCTTCCAAGCTGGATAAAAACCCCGCCACTAAACTTTGCGACTACTAGCCATGGAAAGCTTCAAGCCGAAGAGCTCAAAAGTCTTGTTTTGGTATCTTTTACTATTACGCTGGTTCGGCTCTGGGGACAACCAAATACGGCGCCTGAGTTCTCTAGCCGTTTGGAAAACTTTTTGCATTTAATGATCCCAATCCGCGTTATTTCTTTCCAGTCGATTTCTGATTCGGATATAGACGCTTTTGATTTGCATTACAAACGACACATGGAGGATCTCAAAGTACTGTACCCATCGTGTTCTATTGTTCCTGTGCACCATCTTGGACTGCATATACCGCAGTTCTTGCGCTCTCTCGGACCTAGCACTCGTTGGAGCGAAAGCACTTGCGAACAGTTTATCGGAATGTTCCAGGATATATCAACTAACTTTAAGTTCGGTACGTACATAGGAGCTGATTCTTCGTGCTTGAAACTCACCTACTGCTCAGGTGATCTGGAGCCGACACTCCACCGGGAGTTTGTCATGGCGTCTCGCTTGAAGGGATTAATTGAACAGTCTAATATCACCGATTCTTTGGACGATTTTGGCCAAGTGATAGCGGACTTCTTACGACAGCATATCCCCAGTCAATCTAAGCATGTCTGGGAGACAAACAGGAGTCGCGAGACACTTTCTGAGATAAACCCAGTTTATCGATTACTCTTGGACTGGGCTAGCGCCCGTGGAGTACCCGTACGCTCTAGAAACATATTCGTTTGCACAAGTATTCGCTTTGGGAATGTGGTATATGCGCCGTACACAGCTGCGATCGGCAATAGTTGCGTCATGTATTCCTCAGGGGCAAACGAGCAGCTACTACCAGGACGGATTGAAAACATATTGGAGGAGCCGGAAATATATGGCTTAAACAACGAAAAATCTCGTATAGTTCTGGCCGTTCGTCCCTTCTGTCCGCTTACTCCATCTGACTCGCTACGTGATCCATACTTAAACAACCCCATCATCGGCCGATCGGGAGCACATCTCGCACAGCTATTCTATAATTCGTCCAGCGACAGCGTCCAGCTGATCGAACCGCGCGACATTGTATCTCATGTTATAGTATGCCAATATGTCGACCCTAACCCCCCAGATTGGCGGGTTTCTCGAGACTGTATTGTCATCTTATCGTCTGACCTGGTGAGTTGCGTTCTAACCACAGAAGCACACTATCTCATTGAGCTTAGAAACATAAACGATACGGCTAGAGACAACTCAGGATGTATTTACATCACTTTACTACGCATACATTCAGATGTAGACGAGCGCTTAAACGACCACACGGCGGGCACCACACTTAGTTGCATAATCTGAGAAGGTTATGTCAATAAGCTGAATATAAGTAGGATTAAGTCACGTACCAGTCATCCCCATGGCCAAGCGGTTGAGCTCGGTGAAGCAGTTGGCAATGATAAAGAAAACCTCAGTTACGGTGTGAGCGACCTAGGCCGTATAGGTGAGCTTTGGATATGAACGAGGGTGGAGATACTTACAGTCAGACCGATCGCCACCCCATGGCGGAGAAAGATTTCGAACGACTTGGGGTGCTGAGTGGCTGATATGTTAGCATAGGTGAATGGTAAGCGAAGCAAGTACTTACCGTGACACAGAATGCAATAAAGGTGAGCGTAGTGAAAAGAAGAATCGTATTAATGACGCGGTCCATCAAGGAGAGATCGTCTTTGAGGGCCTTGGGCTCCTTGGGTTTAACAACCTTGATAGAGACTCGATCGCCAGGCAGAATACGGATGTAGGTACTGTCCATGCTGGCTGGAACACGAGCAAGGGCGAGAGCTTCAGCACGAGCGACCGTGGCACGGTGCTCGCTAGCAGGCCGAGTATAAGGTACGAGCGTTGCACTTGAGTTATTGGCGAGGATCTCCGACGCAGTGGACATTTTTGTTGTAAGAATGAGTAAGAATGAGTAAGAAGTGTAGAGAAGCTGGTAGTTTGAATGTTCGGGCTAAATTTCTTCGGATTTTAAGTGAAATCACCTCTTTACGTTCGTCTCATGAGTATCAAACCTTAGGGCTTTGCTTCATGAATGTCTGTTAGAGATAGATGCGTCAAGCGCCAGCGCTAGGTTGAGTTTCACGTGCTCATTCCAAAGCCTCCACTCCCCCTTGTCTTCAACCTCGCTGCCAGCTGCTTGGATTTGATGGCAATATTCAGCAACCGCATGCTTCCGCAAGGATGTTTACTCAGCTAGGCGCAACTATACGCATCTCGCATCTCCAGCACCTGTCCGCAACTACCCGCAACTACCCGCGACTGAAGGGTAATCCTTTCAGGCAGACGCAATTTCACGCATCTGATTCCTCTCAAGTCTCCTGCGTTAGTGAGCTCAATGAATCTTAGGGATTTTTCGGCAAGTTCTGGTAAGATCGCGCAGATCTCGTCATTAACCCTCACAAATGAGGATATCGGTGCCAGTTCACGCGCCGATTGCCCTATTGTCCTAAGAGGGATCCCCGACAGCCACCCGCCTGCGGAATCGTTTACTGATTCTATAAACTACATACCGGTGAGATTCGTTCCACCTTTACACCCTCGTTACGATTTACACCTTTAATATTTCTTTACCTGTATCATGGCACGTCATAACGGAAGCCCTACCCGCCAATCTCCGCGACGTTCTCCTCGGCGCTCTCGCACTCCACCCCCACCACGGCTACCTCGGCAGCCTGCGGCTCTCCCGCAACCCGCAGCTCCTCCGCAACCTGCGGCCCCCGGCGAAGCCAACCCTCAGCTTCCTCCACAGTACGTGCCCCTTCACCATTCATATTGGCTGCATACCAATCTAAATCTCAATCTAGGCCAAACGGACATCAAGTGGAACGGCCAGTTGAAGCGTATAGCCGTTTGTCCCCTCGCGAGATCAATACCACGTACGTTCTCGTTTGAGACATTTGAGCATGAGCTAAATTATTTCGTATAGGCGCGCGCAGTGCGGTCCACTTTATTTCCGAACCGTCCCGGAACAGTTCAGCCCTTTCGTCAATCCGTTCGTGAACGACGCGATCTGGTCTTTCACACCACGAAGTGGGGTGGCTCGCACATCTACTTTGGGCCGTAAGGTTGGCGATGTTCACTGGTCGTTTCCGGGCGGGAGGGGCGCGACCTTTTATGTCTGTGTTGCCGATCAGGACCGGCTGAGGTGGATTGGCGTCGAGCGAGGGTACCATCATCCCCTTTACCCGACACACGTCCTTTACCAGCGCGAAAAGTCCGCCCCTCGTTGGATTTTGGCTCGAACTTTCCGAGCCTACGTGCGCATGTATGGCGAATGAGCGCATCAATTAGCTGGTCTAAGTAACTTCCATCTCTTTACGTGTTCCTCTGCCTCTCATTGGCAACTACCATTCTTTTTTTGCTTGTTACCTCTGTTTGTCATTTCCGTTGACGGTGTACAAATAGCTGGACTTGTAACATATAATATAAACTGTGCTGGCACGTGATAATTAGTGATCTTTTTCGCTTTACAACCTACAAATCGAGTCTTTGGCGCGTTAAACGAATAAACAAATACTAGAATCTACTATGAGTCTCTACGCTGTTCGATCAAAGGAGTGCCAAACAAAGCTCTCTTGGAGACTTGTCAGGGCAAAAGCCCCATCTAACTCTCGCTAGTGGATATAAACCTCGGCTTACCGACCTCGACTTCCCTCTCAAACCTACCACTTGTACTTTTAAACGTATTGTGTTGCCGGTCAACATCTGTCTTCCCCTTCCGTCTACTAGCAAATAATATCTTCCTTGCCGATCTATTGTAAATCCTGGTCTACTATGTCTGCATCGGAACAAAATACTCAGGTGAGTACCTCCAGATAATTGCTTCGACAATATATTAATTTACATTGCAGGCCACTCTGCCACAAACTGTCGCATCGCACTCCCCGCAAGTGCCTACGTCCAACTTGGACACACCAACTGCGCAACCGTTTGTTGCACCGCCGGTCAACTCGATTCCTCCTGCTCCGTTTGTCCAATGGCAGCCTCAGCCGCCCGTACAACCCCCGCATGGGCAGTCTATTTTACCGTCGCAGGCGGCGCAGTCTTCGAATCATGGCCACCGCCCTCCTCAAGCTCAGGGGTTTTCTGCGCCGACAATTAGGGGGCCAATCCCTGTGCGTTCTCGGGAGGATGATGAAGATGGCGAGTTTGGTCGCGGTGTGAGTACTCGTATTGCTTTACATTTTCCGCGTTCGCCAACATGAGATGTATTGCAACCCTGTCAGCGAAAGCGTCTCCGCGGTGACCAGTATAAGCCCAACAATGACCCGGCCCCGACTACGCGAGCGTCTGTTCGAACGACCTCTGAATTAGTAATGTTTTATCTTTCGCTGAAGCTTTAACACTGAAACTTTTTGTTAGGCTCGCGCCAGCGCGGCATTGGCTGAATCTACGCGCGGACTAGCGCAACCAAGGGATCCTACCGGCGGCTCAAGCAGCCGGACAACTACTGAAATGACGAATGCCGATGATGCTTTGGATGGGGCCTGTCAGCGGGAGCAAGACGAGATCATGAAAAATCTCTACGAAGGTAACCTTGAAGACGAAAACAGTCCGGATATGGTGAGTTGAACCGCTTCAACACTTTAATCAAACTATTGAGGTCAAATGAATCAGCGGCAAATGTATTGTCTCGTAGAAAAGGTTTTTCTGAAGCAAGACGCCATACTTCGCGGCCTTCGCCAATCCCGCTCTGCTCCCAACGGTGGAAATGGCTTGTCGCAGCCCGGAAATGGCTCGTCACAACCCGCATCCGGCACAGGTCCCAGCGGCGAATCCGGCGCAGGTCCCAGCGGCGACAAGCCGCCTCGCACTTCCCCTCACCAACCGCCTAAAAAGGTTAACTGGGACCAAGGCATACCTTCAACCGAGGCGGCCGGTCGCCAGCCTCGTTTGGCGCGTAGAGTCTTAATTCAGGTAGAGTTCCTTATTTATTTCCGTTCGCATTTTGACCTAATTTCTTTCCATTATCGCAGAAGGAGATACGCCTGGCCCTTGTCGGCCTTCTCAAGTTGGACACAACCAAACCCAAACCGCCACTACCACTCCCAGCTGCCGAGATTCGATTTCCTACCGCTGAGAATTTTGGGATTCGATGGGAAGAGAAAGAACGGTCGATGTTCAACCTTCTCGCAGCTAAGTTGGTTGTGGAGCATGTCTGCCGTACGTGGAAGCATGCCCAGCTCACACAGGCTGAGAAGGAGGAGTTACCTGCGATGGCTCGGGAGCATATTCGATATATGTGCCGGATTCACCTCGACGCTCTCAAGCCCGACGCACAGGCGACCAAGAAGATACAACTCAAGAACGCAAGCGCGGCATCTCGGAGGCAGACGGTCAGTCAATCCCAGCTCTGTTTCCTATAGTTTATACTTACAGCGGTGCTTCTAGCTATATGAAAGTCGTTTAAAGGTTCTTGACCGGTTCCCAGAGCTTATGAAGCACCGAAATTTGTTCATCCGGCTTGGCCTCCAAGGGACCAGCTCCGATGAGGAGGACCCCAATCAACCAAAGGTATACTTGATAAAGCGAATAAAAGAACTCTCAACCCGAGTTCAGATCCTCAAAAGGTGAGCTTAGATTTCTGGATTAATTTGGGCGCAGGCTCAGTCATTTTATAGCAAAATCGATAAAGTGTATATCTTATGGCTCAAAGGCGCGGGTACCAAAGGGAGTCAGATGCACTGCCGTGTATCTTCTGACAAGGTCAGCGAGCGTTTGATAAAGGTGGAAGGCCTTCCGGTAACCTGCCTCAACCGTGCATGGTTCCGCTCGTTGAGTGCCCCGGAACGCGAATTCTACTGTTTCGAGGCGCATGTGTACGATTACAGCTTTCCAGATGAGCTGTTAGTTCGCGTCATAGTAGGTCGCGCACCGGACTCAATTGTTATGAGTGAAGACGAGGCCGAGGCCAAAGCTGCAGCGACTACGAATGGGACTACGAACGGAACAGGAACTGGGGCAGGAACGGGGGTCGGGGCCGCGACTTAATAGTTTGCTGTAGTATGAGTTTTGTCCCATTGTAATATAATGTTGAGGCTGAAATGGTCCTAATTCCGTTACACTCCTTATTACGCCTCCTTATTACACGCTCCTGCGCCTGAAATTAAAGAAATCCTATAAATTGTACGTTACTAGCGCTCGCTTATGTTAAGCTGCAGCTTATGTAATCCATCCATTTCCTCGTGCGGTTTAGTGTAATTAACCACCGTCCTGCTCGTCTTTGTTCGAGCAATGACACCCAAAAATGCCTGGAACTCCTGGGGCTTATATGGGACCTTTTCCCAAAAATCTCCTACTTGCCCGACTTCCACCTTGCAACCGTACTGTCCGGCATTTTCTTAGTTTTAATTTCTTCCCTTTTGCACTTGCACTTGCATACCATGTTCGAGCTTGACGACATCACCAACTTGATTAATATGTCGGCGACCCAGCCTGAGACACTGTCCGACGCGTTCACAATCGATTGGGCTTCGGAGGTGAACACCACTGTTCCAGGGTTCATGGATCCAACGACGCTGAATCAGCAAAGCTTTATGTTTCCTGGGTTGAGCACAGGTGACTCGTCGTGGACAGCTGAGCCGCCCCCTTTCGGGTTCGTTTTCCCAATGTTCTCAACTGGTCTATTACTGATAATATTATTCAAACAATTGTCTAAACAGATTGCTATATGAAGCCTCTCATTATCCAGATTCAGCTTCGCTACCTTTGCCGGTAGCGGAGCCTTATTCTTCATCGGTGCTACCCGCAGGCTTGGACTTCCTGTTCGCCAGCGCAACAACACCCACTGCGTTTGCCCCGTCCACCCCGTCTACCACTTCGACTTTCGCTTCGCCGGCCCTGTCCCACACCTCGGCTAATTATCCCTACGATCCATCACCTCAACCTCGCACAGCTTCGGTTTATGACTATATGTCACCCTACACTTCGCCATCCCATGCTACTTTACTTCATACCCCACCTCGTAGACCGGCTCAGTACCATTCAATACCCTCATCGTTGGGTCCGAACCGTACTGCTCGTACCAAGCCACTCGTCCTATATGAACCCTACCCCCAAACTACATCTGCGCTCGCAACGGCACGTCTTAGGTATGTCGACTCGTCACTTATTGCTTTTCGCATTTAAATTTTGTTTACTTAGGTCTTCTGTATGCCCGTTGAGCGATCCAGGGTATGACTGGTCTGCCCTTAGATCCCCTACCACACTGGTATCCAATTTGGCGACGAGCACTAATTCGACAATAGCTGGATGGGTGGAGCAAGCTGTTACGGCCCCGGTAGCTCATGGTCCATCTGAGCACGCGGCACCGGTAGAAACCCATCTACATGAGCTCCAGACTTCGTTGTCTTCTTCCGTTGACGAGTCGTCCACTGAAAGCTCTCCTGCTCCGTCTTTGTCGTTTTTACACGCTGAAGCGTCGCCTGCGGCCCGGTCCCCATCGCCTTCACCATGGAACCCCGACATGGATGGCGCTGCAGTCTCCTCTACAGTATTTTCGACCACGCCGACCGGACCAATGTTCCCGGGGCTTACCTCGGCAACCTCATCAGTAATTCCGGCTACGCTCGCTATCGCACCACTGATCCCTTCACCCGCGCCAATACCCCTGCCGGTACCTACGCCCCCCGCTCCTACGATCCCCTCTCCACTGGCACCTGTACCGGGTTTTATGCCGATTTTGCAATCAATTAATACGCAAAATGGTCCGCCGCTCACCGGAACACCTACTGCGCCAACCCCAGTACCGAATTCTATGCCAACCTCAATCTATTCTCTACCAACTTTTATGCCGACTATTCAAACTACTATGCCAACTACTATTCAAACTACTATGCCGGCCTCTATGCCGATTTCTATGCCAATCAATATATTATCTCCAGAACCGACCCCGTCCCCAGCCACCCCAGTTCAGACGTCGTATCCTGAGTCATTGTTGGCATTTGCGGCGAGCGAGCCCGTATCGAGTATGCCTATGTCTGTGCCATCACTTGATTCGGTCTACTGTGCTCCCACCGTGCTGGATCCCATGGATGAGATAGGTGTTCCAACCTTGGACCCTGCCCCCACTGCGATGCGCAGTCTCGCCCCCAGCCCAGCCCGTCCCCAAACCCAGATCCCAACTTCTGGCCGCCCGCGTGCTCCTGCTCATCTTTCGGTCCATTCTCCAGCGCGCCCTCCGACTCGTAACCTGGTTCGTCCTCCTGTCCATGCTTGCATCGATACCCCCGCACCCATCGACAATTCTCTGGACACCTCGGACACCAGGACAAATGTCTTCGCGTCTGCCCCCGGCCCTACAGTACCTTTTACCCCTGTGCGGATGCCATTGGCTCCCAGCCAACACACTCAGCAGGCCGGTTCCAGCGTTGCTGTGCCAGCTTTTACTTGGCCGGATGTCCCGACCACACATGCGATTGCTCAGGCCACAGCAGACGATGCGTTGAACGGCGATCAAGACGACGATATTGACCAGGAGATTGCTCTTGCAGCAGGGCTACAACTCATTAACACTGGGTTTCAGTCCGCTGAGCGGCTTACTGAGGGCGTATCCGACGGGTCTGAATTGTCGGGACGACTGTCCGCTCAGGACAATTCTAAGCGCGGAGGGAAAAAGGTTGCTATCCTCGGGACAAAGTGGACGTAAGTGCAGTATGGATTTTGTGTTGTTTTGTGCTAACGTCTAATTTACAGGGGCGGGCCCGGCGGGGAGCTTACGATACACGGATTACCACAGGGTATCGACGCACAAGTTCGCCGGTGGACCTTTTCGGAAACGCCTCTCAACTTCCAGGCCTTAGATGCAACTGGCAGGGCCGAGGGTGATGTCCATTTCAGTCCTCTCCCTCAGTCTCGACGCTCCGACCCCCCTTTCGTTACTTGGGTGGTTGTCAAAATCCGCGGGACCGACTTGCAGTGGATCCAATGGCAGGGCGGGCACCCACACCCCGTGTTCACGGGGTATGTCCTCAAGCCCGCGCAGCTGCCGCGCACTAAACCACAATGGATAAAAAAAGAGACGTGGCTCAAGACAGTGGCGAAGGGTAAAGAAGTTGCTGCAGATTCGGGTGAGGGACTACCGGGCTAGCTCTTGCGCTATGACCCCTTATTCTTGATTGTAGCTTCCGAAAGACTTGTACAATAATTTGTGAATGAAAAAAATGTAGTGTGACATTGCGTGCATGAAAACTCATTATAGTACACATAGGCGAGGGGATGAAGACGAGGCGAGGGTAGAGGCGGGCGGGGAAGGGGTGATGACCAGGCCTGAGCAGAGTAAGGAGACCGACCCGGAAAGTGA
>WSLO01000585.1:0-14577 GCA_019677385.1 Ceratobasidium sp. 392 | reverse complement strand
CTAACCTTTTCTTGGCCTTTTTACTTGGCTGACGTAGGATGCGGCGATCCAGCCAACGCAGCTGCGCTCGCCAACGCAACAGCCCAAGGAAACTGCTGGTGGACGTGCGGCGGATGTTCGCGCGAGACGGACATCACTACGTGTCCCGACAAAGGCGAGTCTCACCCCAAAACTCTTTCCGATGTTCGCCTAATTTGATTTTCGATTTTGTGTTACACAGCCACGTGGGGTCTTTCGTTCGATGACGGTCCATCGCCGTACACCCCGAATTTGCTCAACTATCTCGACGCTGCCGGGATCAAATCGACGTTTTTCGTCGTCGGGTCGCGTGCGATCTCGCGTCCTGAGATTTTGCAAGCAGAGTATATGGGCGGACATCAGCTCTCTGTTCACACCTGGTCCCACCCTTCTCTCACGACCTTGACCAACGACCAGATCATCGCTGAACTCGGATGGACTAAACAAGCGATCAAGACTATTACGGGTGTGACGCCCAACACTATGCGTCCTCCGTACGGCGACATCGACGACCGTGTTCGTGCGATCTCTCTCGCTATGGGCCTGACTCCGATTATCTGGACGAGCAACAACGGCAAAAGCTTTGATACCAACGACTGGCACATCCCAAGCGGTCTCTCTTCCGCTGAAGTTTTGAACACGTTTGACACGATCCTCGACACGGCCTTGGACCTCAGCACAGGGTTCATCGTTCTCGCTCACGACCTATACCAACAAACCGTCGACTTGGCTACGGGATACGTCCTCCCTGACGCACGCGCACGCAAGTTCAACCTTATGAGCATCGTTGACTGCATGAAGAAGCCGTTGAGCGAGGCGTACATCGAGACTGCGAGCAATTCGAGCAGTCCCCATAGTACTGGAACGATGACCGCCGGAGCGAGCGGGACGAATACCGGTGCTGGGTCCAGTCCGACTGGTGGATCTGGTGGGTCGGGGAATAATAATGCGGCTGGACGAGTGGTTGGAGGTGTGGTCGGTGCGCTTGTAGGTGTTGCTGCTGCCGTTGCCGTCTTGCTGTAAAAAGTCTTGGATCTCTTGATGAGGACTGGAGAGACATTTGTCTGTTGGTTCGATTGTAGTTCTTGATTACCTTTCTCGTGTTCCACAGTACAGTACATGCCCTAGTGCGGACTTTATTACATACAAGCTTTTCGGAATCTGTTTGTTCAAAATCAAAAACGTTCTTTTTCTGTGTTTGAGTGAGAAGATTGGAGTATGTTTGACGTGTGCTGTCATGGATGAACATAGTGTAGTGGTGTCCGTTGAACCGGCGCTACAGCGGTTGCATAACGGTGGATAGCACATGGTCCATTGAAAATCTCATCAAATGTCTTCGATTAGCGTCGGAATGTTCGACAATATGTTTGCACCCGAGCATAGATATGCCCGAATCGACGAGCTTGTGCCTACTATATACGTGAGTTTGATTGCACCGCTTATGGCTGGTGGCGTGATGTCTCTTCCACCTTCGAGCCGTTAGAAACAACTTAGCGCCAGATATGTAAGCTGGCGTCATAGGTAGAAAAGCTGTAAACGAGCGATAAGACGTCGGAGAGGCAGAATAAATGCGCATATATCCTACTTTGCTCGATGTAGCACGAGGTATGGGCGATCCTGGCCTGGCTGGTTTGAGTACCATGAATGTTATACGTGTATGACGGCCCCGCCATCCTAGAGTGCAAATAAACAATGTAGCTTTTGGGCGGCGCAGCTGCCCGGAAGGGATTCGCATTCGATGTTCCGCTATATATTCCTTCGTTGTATTTGGTTTCTGGGGGGGGGGGGGGGGGAGAAAACCCCTCCGACCATCGTCTCTTGACATCGCAGGTGCGCGGTCGCGCGGTCGACCTCGCGTTACAGTATTCAGTGTTGGTGCATCGTCTCTGGACCAGGTCGTTCACATATGCCGAAGCCAGCTCGTGTATATTTCAGACTTGTCCGTAGCAAAGCTTGATCATGGAGCGCGTTGGAAATCGTCGGCATCTTCCTCGCAATGTCAAACGGCTCTTTCGCAGGGTGAGCTTTTGCATTCCAACCAAGGCGATTGCTACTGCAACATCCGTTAGCCGATGGACTGTTAGACGAATCAGGCGGTTTGGGGAGGCTACTGGAGACGTCGTCGAACATCGTCGGCTGACAGGGAGACCACGCAAGATGAGCTCTTTGGATGTTGTAGTGGGTGTACCCTCACTGCACCTGAGGGAAATCGTATCGTGGAACGAACGTGTAATATACAATCCTTCTTACAAAACTACCAGAACATCATGGTCAGGCTAGCTTATCAACGAAGTCCTGAAGTATTCTGTATAGTTCAGCTGGGTCATCGCCAGGTCCGCACGCCCAATGCCTTATCTGTTTGAATAGGATAATCAGATCAAAACCAGCCGGCTAATCCAGTGCAAAGTCTCACTTATATGAAGCTTGTTGGATAGACTGTTTTTAATCTTCGTGGCTGCACTTTCAGGATCTGTGTGTACGTCCAACTCCCGGCAATTTGATCAATGTAGAAAAGAACAGACATCAATATGAGCTTATAGAAGGCAGAAGCCGGCCCACGCGAAGTCTGGGATATGAGTCTCATAATGATGACGCCGCACAGTTCTATCCGCGTTGGGAGCGTCTGTGAGGCTGAGTAGTCAATCCTCACGCAATACGACAGAGGATTCGTAAAATTGTGGGTTGGTTCGACTCCGTGGTTGCAAGATCGCTCACATCATTATGCCTGATTCATATGTTGACGACATCTGAGTGAACATTGGGAGCTACGACGATATACACGTCAGGAAAGCCGCGGTTTCGAACCCGAAGTAATTACCTCGATTTTCCTGGTTTGCCCGGTTTGCCTTCCTCCTGGTTCACGGGCAGTTATTTACCTGGTTACACCTGTTTGCCTCGAGGCAAAACTGCGTCGATTTACCCCCGGCTGTGCAATTGCGGTAGATTTATCGCAGGAGTTTTCCTGACGGGACACCCCCACTGAAATGAGATGGTGTCGCCTGGATGACTGGCTCCACAGCAGTGCTCCTGGACTCAAGAACTGAAGGGTGTTATCAGAATGTAGCAGCCGTCGTGACATGAATAGACTTCAAACATAGCGGAGTTTGCGGGTGTCGAGAGGTCCATGTTTCCGATGAGAACTAAATCGTATTTCGCAAATCAGTGCTAACTTCTGGGGACTCTATCACTCCTACATGAAGCACTCTGCTAGCGCATCCTGACACTCAGGAGTTAGCGCTATCTATGGTATACGTAAGGTGTTGTCCGACACCAGGTGCTAAACATGAGGCAAAGGGCGTTAGGTGGGTCTGGAGCTTCCGTTACTGAGAGTAACGTTTCCTCCATTTTTGGACTGGACGATGCAAAGCTGAGACACATGCTGTGGGGCAAGGGTGACGGAGAGTGCAAGCGCCGGCCGGAGAAAACACCGTCCGAAGCCACGATGTATGCTAGGCGTTGAATAGGCTGTTGTCAGAGGGCCTTCTGTGCCTGCTGGTGCAGCCAATTGAGCTTGTGTGCGGCAATGTAGTCAAAGAAATGCCAAACAATTAAAACCCGGAAAAAAGCCAGAGCACCGGTTTCATTTGCATTTATTCGGACATTACCAAGCTTGCGTGGGGTCAGAGTGTTCTGCTTCCCACCTGCATTTGACAGTCATTGAAGTCTATGCAACTTTGGCCGCTTTACTGACACCCCCGCTGCTCAAACATATTTGAGATGGTGTAGCACGTACAGCTAATTGGAGGCGATGTAAACAACTTCAATGACCTGGGCTGCTTGTGCGACATTGCATGTAGCGTTGGTCCGAGACAGAGACGCTAAAATCGCAAGCCGGAAATCGTCTCATGGCACCATGGAGCCGTCTCGTAAATGCACGTGGTGGGCAGTGCGAGACGATTTCTCCGCAGCAGGCGGCAGCTGAAATTTCTGGTCAGGCAACTAAATGGCACCATGAGGCATCAGGGCACAGCCATGCGCCACGAGATAGCCACTCCAAGCTCCCACATCTGCATGGTGACAATTGAAGTCCCAGCGAGAACTTGGCGCCACCGAGAATGCGGGTAGTAAAAACTGGCCGTAGCACAATATATCTGATCTATTTGGCTCGTAGCTTCGCGTGGTTGGGTGTGTGGCTTGTAACTTTGGAAGTAGCAGGTATGCGGTTTACAAAATATTATTTTTTAGTTTAGCTGTTGTTCAGCGGGACTACGGTCGCATACATACAGTAGACGAGACAATAGATAGATTACGTCGACGGCCTTCTGTTCTTCATTTGGTTTGCCTATAATAGGCCGCCGTCTTCTAAATACCGCTTCTACTATGCTGGCCTTGTCCGTGAGGGCACTCTAACTTCCCATATCCGAATCCTCTGCTTTTACATCAAGTTATAAGTAGACCAAAAACGATCAGTAAACCCCCTACAGTGTGTGATAACATCTGATTCGCCATTCGCAGCTAATTGAACTTGCATATGTTGAGCTTTTCAACTCTACCAGTCTTTTTCAGCTCCTTTCTCTCCTCTTGATAAGCGTTGGAATGGAGCGCTTGGACGGTGAGGAGTGTTCGCATGATATCCAATGCCATTATTATTTTACTGCGTTTCTTTAAAGAAAGATCAGCGGTTTTGTGATTCATCTACATTCGTTGGCGCAGTTCTTCGGGCAACGGGGCTGTTCTAATCACATGACCTGGCATGCGGGTGCCATGCCTTGATTTTCGCCGAGACGAGGCGAGGCGATACGGCTTACCAATCCGTATCGGACTGTCCCGTTGCAGTCTCAGACCAACGCTAATTGCATGGCATATTTTTGCTGTTTAACCGAGGTCACGAGTAACTGGTCGCGTAAAGCGTTGGCCGGTTCACCGTTCAATATCTTGATTTGACTCATGTATCATTCATTGGATCTCCTGTTAGGTTGCCTCGCCTGGGGTGCACATAAGCTTTGCGAGTGTTGACTCGTGCAAATGCGCATTCAATCTTGCGTAGCATCAACCTGTTTACAGTACGCAATGAATATGCTGTCTGCTGCACTTTTACTTCGTGTCTGGTAGGGCTGCACTAGCAGGCACAGAAGTTTCCTAACATCAACCTATTCGACGCCTAGCAAACATCGTGGCTTCGGACGGTGTTTTCTCCAACCGGCGCTTGCACTCTCCGTCACCCTTGCCCCACAGCATGTGTCTCAGCTTTGCATCGTCCAGTCCAAAAATGGAGGAAACGTTACTCTCAGTAACGGAAGCTCCAGACCCACCTAAGACCCTTCCCCTGTCTCATGTTTGGGGCGTATTTTCATAGACCCCTTGCGTATACCTGCCACAAAGCATGCTTTACTGAAATGAAAAAGGCATGGCGCTTCATCTTGTTTTTGTGCCAATCGCAGAAAGGCGGCCTAGGGGTGTACAACACGTTTTTAGGTGCGGGGTCTCCGAGGGGCATCAATGTCGTACCTATTTAAAGGCTTCTCCCTACCCGCCATCTGCTAATCCACATTCTTAGCTTCTGGAACACAACCCCTCATTTCTCGGTAAGATTCATTTGCATGAGGAGATGGACATGTTATGCTACCAGTTCCCTATTGAATATAGATAGTACGCAATCCGCTCCATGATCAAATTGAGCGAAAAAATCAAGTCGTGCTTCTCCAAGTCACGGGAAGAAGAGCGAAACACGTTCATCAGCGGTTCCCTCGTGTCTTCAAACCTGGTTTTGCAGCGCTTGTCAGAATTTTCAACATCTTCAGCACGCGAGCGTCAGCATGTCATGAGATTCCACAAAGTGTGGCGCCATCAAAATTGTCCTGTGATGCGTTGGTACAGCCAGCAGAAGACATCAAGCACGGAATTTCAATCAATCGAACACCGTAGGGATATAAATGCGCCATTTTATCATGAGTTTCTTCTGCTGAAGCTAACGGATGGTGCTGTTTGTCGAGTGGAACGAGCAGGAGAGGGATCCCAAGCGGACGCAATTCGGTACCTAGGATGCAAGTCTAACGACACAATTCAGTGGTTCTCCAAAGACGGTTATGCAAACGCCACACTTGATTCTGAAATAATAGCCGAAATTGACTTTGGTAGGAGATTTGATATTTTGGATGCTCTGGGAATTTGCTACTCGATTCAGAGGACCAAGGGATGCAGCGCATACACACTCCAGAGATACAATTGCTATTTCTTGTGCTTGACTATACTCGCACTACTTGCTCGTCAGACAGCTTGCTGGGAGACAATAGTGACCATAAACGACTGGGATTCCCATATGAAGACTGTACTAGACGGACTATCAAACTTACCACCGGAAGAGACAACTAAATACGCAGCGTTGCGACTTTCGGCTGCCGTGGGAACCAACAATTCCCAACCGGCCGAGGCCATTTTGAAGGCACTTGGTCAGCACATTGCTGCTAGTTCTGGCTTCTTTTCTCGGTATTCCCACGCAATGAGCCTTACACTATGGCAAACATCGCTCAATTCAACGCTTCACTCCGTTGTGGCCGACATAGCCGTACCTGCTGTTGCTACATTATTCGAAGACGAAGTCTACAGCGCCATCCGACCGAAAGACATCACATTTGAAGAAATGATCCTTGGGCTTTTGACGATCATGCAGATTGTCCAACAATGGTCCAAGGTTCTTACCAAGGAAATGACAACATATTACGACCACGCAATGCAGCAATACGAAATTCACAGCTGCAGACAAGAAATCGAATCTCCAAAATCACGTCGCAGAGAAGCGATAGATCGGATCATGTGTCCCTTGTTCTTTGCGAGATATGTGCTTTTCCCGCGCTCTGTGCTTGAGGAAAACAATGGTACTATGTTTGTGAGTGTACTAGGTAAGCATGCGTGATTATTGCAACAGGAAGAAGAGCTGATGCACTATTCAATAAGACAAGCTTCGGATGTCAGCGTTCAAGAAGGCTCTTTTGAAGCAAAGGAGGTTTCTCTACTCACCGGTTCTACTAGATATGTTCCGTAATCCAGAGCAGTTTGGGAAGCGATTGGGAAATGGGTTCCAACATGAGCTCGTTGTGGCAACGATTGTTGAAACGGTATATACGAATGGCTCCAAGGATGTCTCCGACTTGCGCCTGCTATTGGGCGCATGTTTGAAAGAGTCTGACTTCGACTCTACTTTGTCCTCATTTCTAGCACCAAGCCTCAGCCATAGTATCTGTAGCATTATAGAAAGCCAGCAACCGTTGCTTCATGTTCGAGACTCATCCCAGGTATGTAGTTTCAAAAACATATCAGTTTTCCTTTTCTGACTGGGCCTAGAGCGAGGAAAATGCGATCGATGGGACCGTTGAAGTTACCAAGTTTCATGCGAGTTATATAAAGGGTCGAATAGATGCACACGCGCGGCGGGTGGCACAATATCAGCTGGCATCTGCACCATTAGTTAAACAAGACATGGCAAAAACCATGGAGGATGTTTGGAGGTTTTCGCAAGAGTCTGTCTACGGTATCACGATTGATACAAATTTAGGCATCAATTTATCTGCGGTAGGTGATTAAAAGTGAGCTTGAGACTATTTCACCAGCCCGTGGTCACTTTATCTAGTCATATTCCCCAAGCAGCCCAATCCGTGTTGTTTCTCCAACGGATGACGGCGCGGCAGAAGTTTGGTTCACCACCCCACCGCTTGATGAAGAATACATCGCAAACATAGCGGAAATACAGCTCATCACAGAGTCAAAGGATCAAGGTTGGGTTGACAGTGCCGCAAATGCCGGCCACAGCCGATTCGAGCTGGCTATCTTAGCCACGCCTGAGTCAAAACAGCCACGGATGCATAACGGAACTCCCCTGACTTGGATAAGCCACTGTAATCCCCTCGCAGGAAAAGAGTACCGCAGGTTACGAGGGAAGAACTTCTACCATGAAGACCCAATTTGCAAGCACCTGGCTCCAGGGAATTGTATAGGGGTCTATGTCGTGGCATTTGAAAGGGCATGGGTTAACGATGCAGCGGAGGCACAGCTTAACGTGCGATTCTCGCGCCCGAGTAAGTAGTCGTTTTAATCTCATGACACTGAGCTCATATATTTATCAAAGGAGCACAGAAAAGCGAAGAAATGATGGAGTGAATGGGCATGTATAGTTTGGGTTTGCGTAGATACACTCAATAGATAAAGCTGCAGAGTGCTTTGAGAGTCAATGCAGGATGTACGTGCGAACTGCTTGGTGGTGAACCGTTGACATAGAACACGGGCACCAACAGTCGGCGGTATAGTTTAATATTGATAGATGCAGTTAACGGAGCATACTCTGGATATTCTTCTAGTGTGTCGGATGATTTGTATTCGTATCTGGGAAACAGCAACTTGGAGTGGTGATTTCAATTTGCCTTCAATACTGGCTCAAGCCGGGAGGCATACAACCTTGAAGTGAGATGAGTTTTGGTACTGAGGTGCGCTCTCCGTATCCAACTCTAAATGCCCCGAAAATCACGCTCGTCCCAACGGCGCACATTGTGATTCACTTTTTAGATAAAAGTCACGTGGTGACCGGTACTGTAAATGCGGGGTGGACCCTCATGCGCTGTATTCAAGTCAGGAGCAGTCACCTCGGTACCTACCTAAGGGAGTGTAGAGCGTGTGATCAAACAAGTGATATCTATCTCCCCTCTCCTTGAGGATTTCCTTCGTATTAAAGCAGGGTTGTGGGTTGGAACATGGATGGTCGGAGGAGAGGTCCACGGAGTCGATCCAGACGGGGTTGGCAGCCTGGACGCCGACGGCGTCGCCGGCGCTGGCCAAAAATTTGCTGATTTGGACGTAGAAGAGATGATGGTGTCAGTGGAGAAACTGGACGGTCCACTGTGGCGTACCTTGAGGTTGCGGATGATGACGTTTGAGACGTCGATCTCCGCGGAGACCCACGACGTTCAGGGCTGTGATCGATCAAGTCAGGACTGATTTAGTGCGGCTTGATCGGCAGACTTACCAGCGCCAGACTTTCCGATAACGGAGGTGTTGGCGGGGACCTTGACCACCTCGTTGCCGGTGCTAGTGCCGGAGATGAGCACGACCTTGTTGCCGCTGGAGAGGGCAGACTTAAGCGCAGAGAGCGAGGTGGTGGTCACCGGCGAGGCAAATCCACCGCCAGTAGTGCTAAATTCGACGATAAATGAAATGAACCAAGCATGAAACTCGTGGTACTCACCCTCCGCTGATAGTGGCATAGCCGATGGTCGCCTTGTCGCGCGTAGCAGCGCGCTTCTCAACGACAGAGCTGGCGAGGCGACACCAAGACCGGTAGCTAAAGCGACAACGGGTCTGAGCTTCATGTTTATGATTGAGAGTCGAGAGTCGAGAGTCGAGAGAGAGGTAGGAGCCAGTTGCAATTCGATGAGAGCACCGACTTGTCGTTCTTGTCGCTCCGAACTGAACTACTTATACGCGCCTGGCGCGCAGGTACGAGTGTCACTATGAAATGAAGTCCACGTAATTATACATGGGTTACCCATGTACTTAGGTCAGAAGACATGTAATACATGTAAATCGATACACGTAATTTTCAGGCATGCATGTAACGCAAGCGCATACATGTAAATGTCAGGCGGGACTACATGCAAAGTGTGTATACATGTAAATTGAAGAGCTATATTACATGGACCATACATCTAGTCGCCCTCGTGCTCCTGCTCTTCCTGACGAAACGCTGTTTGACTGAGAGTGTTGCTGCAATCGATTATAGCCTGCTCTCCACCCAGATTCACCACCCGGGTCTCCGAGCTGTCTCCTAATGCCCTTGAGTAGTAGCAGGGAAATCACAGGGTTAATAAAATCAACCTCCATGCGTCCATGATGTGTCCGAACTGCCTTGAGTACATCGTATAAGACGTCTGCGATTTTAATCTACCCAAGGGAGAACGTCTTGCGTTTGACCCCTAGAACAAGGTGTTGCATCTTGCGTGCAAATATGTCTGGGTCAACCGCGAGTTGGGGTGAGTGGCAGCGCACGACCATCAGCTGACCGGCTCGGTACCCGTTGAACTCGGTGATAGCGCGAAATAGGTCGAGAAAATTGTGTCGATTCGTTTTGGAAAGAATGGTAACGAGGCCGGCGTCGAGGAACACTAGCTATAGCTGGTAGCCGCCCTCCTCGAACTCATGAAACACCTGACACCACTTGACAGGCAGGTGGGCACGTTCTCGAAGATGAGCATGTCCGTCCAGGGGTGGGGTATTGCTGTTGAAAATGGACGAAAAGAAGTCGTAAAACATATCCTTGGTCGTAGGCTTGTAGAATTGGATCATAATCTTTCCAGGGTGCAGGGGGGCGTGAACAAAGTTGTTGAGCAGGAGCATGTTCTAGAACGGACCCGTTCAACGGCCAGTGTCGGTAGCAATGCGACTGGTCCATTGCTCCCTCGACTCACCAATAATGTGTCAAGTCCCAGATTCGCAATCCGATGATGAAACGGGCCACCGCCTTGCTCCAGGAAATATTTGAGCGGAGCCGCGTCAGCATATTTTTTGACCAGGGCTTTGTCCGTGCTCCAATCAATTAGCGGTCGGGGAAAGACCACCGCTGCTGTAGCCCTTCCAGACTTTCCACCTAACCCGTCACGTCCAAAGTTTTGCTCAAATTGGGAGAGGTTCCGCGCCTCGTGCCTAAGATCGATTTGCTGTTGCATCATATTGCCAAACACTTGCACTTCGTCTGGGAGGGAGCCATTCAAGCCCAGAGAGCATATTGATCGCGTGGGCAAACACCGAAAGAATTGCAAGGTCCCGGGAGATTTGTTTTCGTACGCGGGGGTGAAGCATTCTGATTGCAACGGAAGTCCTGGGAGTTTAGGATACAGGAGCTACAGGGCAATCGAGCTTGCCTGAAGTTGAACTATGGGCAAACGGATGTATATCCCTCTTGAGAGTAGCTCGGTACACTTTATACGTGAATAAACAAAATATTAGCATACATTCGTCTTGAACGGACAATCAGCTAACCTGCGCGATTGCACCAATGCCAATAGGGGTGGTATCAAACACTTCAAATACCTCATTAAATGCGCGCCCAAATACCCGCTCAATGACGCACTTTGTGCGCACAAGACTATAGGGCTCGTCATTAGAGTATAGTGACCCTAGTTTATATCATAAAATTGCTGGAAATAAGTCTTCTCACGATCCAGTCCTTTGGGAGAGCTGAGATTGCAGGCCAGCAAGCGAATGAAACAATTTGAGTCAAACAATCTTACCTTGATGAGCGTGGGGCCGGGACGTTGCATGGCTCTGATAAGCAAGCCATACCACTAGACTGCGCCCCATCTATCACCGCCGTAGCGCTCCTCTTGTGGTCCGACAAGGATCATCGGGGCCGTGAGTATCACCGGAAGGAAGATCCCAAGCAGGTGAAGGAAACGGAAGCCCGTTTGTATAGGCTCCCATATCCGGGAATGCAGGAACTTGCGAAGCTGAGCGAGCAGGGAGGTACGAGGTTCGTTGGGTGAGTCAATCATGATGAGCCGAGGGCTAGTGCCACTTGGAATGATACTCGGAGAAGAGAGTATGGTGGAAATTTGCAACAAACTTCTAAAGTACCTACTATCGTCTTGATGGCCAATTAATTTGTTGGCGCGCATATGATACAAAATTCATCTACACACCATTTTCCATGACATTATCTACGTCATTTTCTAACTCGAAATCCTCCACATTATCCTGAGCGTCAGAGCCCAAGTTATCATCCAGATTATTGTCCAAGTTCACGTTATCCCCAAGTTCTAGATCGTCAGAGTCGAGTTCACTAGTTCTTTGTCAGTGGCGGTACCAGCAGCGGCAGCAAGTTTGTCAAATCTCTGTCAGTAATGTCGATACATAGTCTGAACGTGCATAGAGTTATCATAGTGGCCGTAGATTGTCTAGTTTTTTGGTAGAGGAGCAATGGGATCCACGGTTGCGCGAGTGGTGTAGTTGAGGTTGACTGGACAAGATTTCGCGGAAAGGCTCACGTGACCTCAGAATTGGCAATTCATCGTGGGTCCCGCCATTCCTAAGGCCAGACTCGACCACCACCGCGCTCCGCCACTTTAACCGTCCCTCCCTTGAATCAACTTATAACGTTAGTCTGTGAGTATCTTGTGTGCTTCTGATATGTTAAAATTAAGCTTCTGGGATAACTCGTGCTCCCAATGCGTCTTCAGGTCTTCCTACTACGCGTATGAAGGCGAGCTAAACCTCATTTGGCACGCGTGAAATGAAATGCTAACTTACTCGAATTATCTTATAGAATGAATTCACTCACCACTGCTGCCATCTTGGCGCAACTGGCAGCAAATCCTGCGTTCCTTGCCCTTCGCTGTGCAGACCGCAAATCAAAATCTGCCGCTCGCTCGTAAGTCCAACTCATTTACTATGGCTTGTATGCTATCTAACGATGTATTACACTCTAGCCACGGCTCCAGAATCACCAGGTAATTTTTCTCAATTTATTGCGATTTTCTTCTGCGTGCTGACACTACTTCTTAGCACTTAATCCAGACTGCCGCAAGTGTAGTCCAATACTTGGTTGCTCGTTGGATCCTACGGGTACAGCGCAGGATGTTCATCGCGGGTGTATTTTTGACTACTGCGTAGATCCATCAGCACCATCCTCGCGTGCAGCCTTGATGAGGCCCCTTGGCAAGTGAGCATCGTATTTATGGTTTATAATCAATCGCTTACGCAATATGGGCTGTAATAGGCCGCCTTCTATCCATACTTCATCTGCTCATGGTCACTTGGTAACTCCTACGCCCCCTCGTTTCGCTCCTCCCGTCTTCTCATTGTAAGCACATGCATACATTATTCTAATCCGTGACTGACGTGCATAGCTATAGTTCTATAGCAACTATTCTCGTAGGAATAACTAGTTATTTACTAACCCGTTTAAGCGTTCTCCCCTCATGAATCCGAGTCCAAACCTGAGCCCGAATCCTCTGCGCCCCCTTCTCGGTCGCTTGACGATAACAACCCGAATCGACAATTTTCATCCGACGTCCTTCAAATCACTTCGAGCAATCCGCAAATCCTTACCTCGTCTGACGTACCGATTCTGGTTGGCTCAAGCGGTCCTCCAAACACCGAGTCAAGCATTACGGCCGAGGATCCGAGCGTAAGCCAAGTGGTAACAAGTTGTTCCTTACTAACAATTCTCTGTAGACCAGACTTCGTATTGTCAAAACAACGACTATGAGGGTCCCTCGAAATGCGAAGGTCTACTCTCAGAGTAACTGTAAGCTCCGCTAACGCGTATAACGCCGTGCTCTCCAATACCCTGAACGAAAATTTGCCCTGCTCTCCCCGCTCTCGGCCTTTATTTATTTTCGACGCTCTTACTCTCACGACTCGGCTATTTATCAAACTTCGATTCTCGTATTTGGCTTTGTGTATCACCTTTCAATCATAATCGCCTCGGGTGCGATAATACCACGAACGATGGACTTTCGGGTGGACTTGGGTATGGGATAATAGAAAGGTGTATGCGGTCTGTATCACGGCACGCGTATATATGTAATACATGTAATATGCATGTACTTTAGTATTCGTTTTACGTGTATGAACCACCAGAACGTTGCCTGCATTACCCACGTGAACGTAAGCCAATACGTGTATTCGACATGTAAGATTACATGGAAAATCCATGTCTTTTACATGGATAACCCAGGTAATTTAGTGCCATTTTGGATACATGGGTTACCCATGTGAATCCCCTATGTGGTTTACATGGGATACCCATCTAACTTCACAAGGGTTACCCATGTGTAGTTTACGTGGAGTTCATTCCATAGTGTGTGGAGAGGTGTGAGTAGTCCGGGGCAAGCGTGCAAGCGAATCGTGCCAAGCAGCGGGGCAGCCTTATCGACGGGCCGCTGGAGAAAACAGTGCGCACGCGAGTGAAGAGGCTGCTCGCGTGTCTCATCGCGTCATTTTGGCGGAGTACAGTGGCAATAGTTTTGTTGTTAGAAGGTGAGGTTCTTAGCATGGTGTTCGAAGAAGTCTAACGGGTGGTTGTAGTGGTTGCGAGTTCTGAGTTATACTAAGACATTGGAATGCCTTACTGAATTGTGACGTTGCGAGCTGGAAATATTACCCGGTTGAGGAGGCGTATGACTTATTGTTAAGGGAGAAACCAGTACATCAAAGCCGCAATGGCATCAACAGAAAAACTAGGTTGAAGCGTCAAGTGATCAGTATGCCGAGCCTGCGCGAGAATCCCAGCCGAAAGAACAATAAGAGCGTGGAAGTTTAGGGCTCCTCCGGATTCGGATCGAGTCGGATTGGTTGGAAAACCGCCGGTTATTACGTCAGAAACCGAGCCGAACCGAGTCGAACCGCCGATAACCGCAGTTAGCCGAAGAGGTCTCGGATCTTACGTGTAAGGCTAACAAGCACGCATGAAAGCAAGAACAACGAGTAATTACGACACGAAATACAACAGAAATCATTAACTAAACATAAACGTATGAGCCTATTAGACCGCATTCTTAGGCACCATTCCGGCCAGGTAAGCCGTCTACAAGGCATGCAGGTTTTTACTATGTTAATTAAATTAGTGGGTAGGCG
>WSLO01000584.1:0-14601 GCA_019677385.1 Ceratobasidium sp. 392 | reverse complement strand
AGTAGAGTTTGTTTATCTTGTTTTGATTCTTTTACCTTAGGTTTGTAGGTGCTGCATACAACCCATGCGTTTGCTGTCTATGAGCTCATTGAGTCTGAGATTGAAGAGTGGAAATCATCGCAGGCTCAGCAAGAAGATGACCAGGATGAAACAAACAACGAAGCAGAGACTCAAGAGATTCACATCAGCTTACGGCCAAGAGATAAAATAACCTCGACAGACCTGCTTGAAGATAAACACGCAAATAATCCAGCATGCCAACACCTTGGGACCCGCATCCACGACACCATTAATGAGCTCGATCCCTTATTTATTCAACCTGGGGACTCACTGAAGGTATGCATGTAGTATCAGTACATGATCAGTTTTCAGTTGGTTGAGTCACTGGTTAGGTTATTGAATGTCATCAGCTGTGGGTCCAGTACGAATCACTCGTCGATTGGTGTCTACACCGTGACATACTCAGGTGCAGCTCTATGGTATACAACAAACCGCGTTACGACTGTGTTCTTGTCGACCATGAGAATGGGATTCGCCCAGCACGCCTCCGCCTTCTTCTGGAGTGCAGAACCAATTCAAATCCTTCAAAAACAATTCCCCTAGCTTTAGTGTCTTATTTTGAGCCAATCCTGCGTCCAATTGGTGCCATTGAGCGAGCGACTGGCTTCCGCCATTACCGTGAGCTTGGACCAAGCAAGTCCGAGCTCATTTTGCTTCGCTCTGTGATATGGGGCGTCTGCAAAAACCATTTTTCTAATTAGCGCTCGGCGGCCTGCCCGTGATCTTTGGTACTTACTAGCACCGGGAGTTATTTATTAGGTTCCCTTGGCACAGCGGCATTCTTACGAGGGCCCATTAGGGAGTAGGCCTCCCAATTTGGGGCTTACTGTGCTCGCGAGGGGTAATTGCGTAGGCAGCAGATATAGTTATATGTATTGAGATTGGTCGGGATCTCACAAGCGTTCAATAGCATTTATCTGAAATTAGTAAATATACGGTTGGATTCGTAGAACCGAACGCCTGTCTAACAGCTCGGCGGGCAGGCAATAAAAGATGCAACACTATGTATTCAACGAGAGAACGGGACAATACACGACACGGGAAAAATGCCCAAAATAGGCTAATTGAGCGGAAAAAAGCTACCGCAAGAGCAGGGGAGCGATCAGTGACGCCGACCATGCGAGGGGCTGGAGTGGTGGCAGTAGACAGGCGAAGCCAGAGTTGCGGCGCAAATATGCGGCCGCACGCACTCGCGCTCCAATCTGTCCATTCACACTTTCATACGGGTGCCAGCGCGCGGCGGCACGAGCCCAGGTGGATGGACTCACGCCGTGCGAGTGTGGATGTTGTTGGTACGGCCATGCCGTGTGAGGGATTGGGTTTTGCAGCATAGTCAATGATCGGATATAGGAGGGTGTTTAGTGGGTCTGGGCAAATACCAAACCGGCTAAGGGTGCGGTGGGATTTGGGGCTTGGAGTTCAGATTGCGGAAAGGGGAAATGGTATGGGGCTAGGTTCCAGAGACGGTAACGCGGGTTTGACTACAGGATAGATGGTTGAAGATGTGGGCATACGCCGGGGGGCGGTGCACGGTTGGTTGGAAAGGGTGGGTGGGCCTGTAGGAGGGAGGCGATGGTCAAGACTGAGTGGGGCGAGGCAAACAGAACGAGCAAGAGAGAAAACAGCAGAGTTGGCAATTGTCGATGGTATTAGGGAAGTGTCATGACTTGACACGACTTCCTATAATATATTCTGGATTATTAACATTTTCCAGAAACAGTTTCCTTTCTGGGTATATTTATATCACGTGACTTATGGAATGTTCTGGATCGCTGACCAAAGATGTATTTCAACTTGCTTTGCAAATACCGGAATGACTCACGATCGCACCATCTGTATGTACATGTAGATTTGATTGTGGCTGATCCATGTATATAACGAGGGCGAGTTCGTCGGTGTCTAACCAAGAACTCGACCTCTTCGTCAATACAGAGTTCTATCCCATTCTTCTAGTCACTGAGCTCTCGTCGAGTTCATACTCTATACTCTATCCTTCGGAGCTCTGACAGGAAGTTTTGCAGGCGTAGAGTATGGAGAAGGCGGGGGATTTAGATCTGAGCGCCATAGACGGCAGTGAAGGAGGCAGAGGGCGACATGGTGTTGAGGCGCAAGAAGTGAGAAAAAAGAGGGTGGGTGATGGAGACGGGGCAGTAGGGGGAGTCGACGGGAGCGGCCGTTTTGCATAGAACGGTGGCACGAGTGGGCGGCGACGCGGGTCGTTGAGCCGCCTGTCAGGATTGTGGCAGGGCAGCGCCACAGCCGCAGGAACCAGAGACACAGCGCATGTAGCACCGCGGCCGCGCCGTGTCGCGTACAGTCGCGTACTTGACGAGTTGGGAGCCTTCGCCTGATTGGTAGGCTCACCGAACGCGGCCTAGTTAGACGATGGATTAGCTAAAAACGGAGGGGCAAGGGGAGGAGGGGGCTCACCTGAGCTCCGAGCAGGAACGTCTTTTTGTCTGGGACGGAAGTGACTGTTGTCGAGGGGGAATGGATGGGTTGGATGGGCACGCGGGGGCAACGAGGTTCGCGTCTAAGGTCGCAACAGTGAGGGACGCGGGACTCCCGCGACCCCCTCCTGCCCGTCTGCCGGCAGCAGCGCAGACCGAATTGAACTGTGAGACACGGGTAAATTAGCACAAACGATATGCAAATGATGAGGGCAATATGACTTACTGGACCTGAGAAAGAAAGAAGAGGTAGCGGTGGAAAACAGACGGCTATAGGTCACATGACCGCATTAATTGCCTAATTGGCGTAAGCGCCCAAGCGCCCGAGAGCAGCGTGGAGACAAACAAAACGCGCAGCCTAAATGAAGCGCGATTGTCCCGTGAGCCCAGGTAGCCTGAAGAGCATGCAGATTAGTAGGATCTACAATCCAATCAGCACAGCTAACCAATTTTACGTCTTACCTTGCTGCATTTCAGCATCCATTCATTCTCCCCGTCGCCGCATCGTTAATTTCCCTCCGTTGCCATCAATCCTCAACTCGCTCTGACCACGACGATGGCCGACTCCCAGGCCCCATTCCCCAGCATCAAAGGACCCGGTGCGCGAGTCCAAGATCCGATTAAAATCGATTTGTCGGACGACAAGCAGGGTAAGTCGCCCCGTATGCTGCATATAATGTACGCTCACCTGGCGTTCAGCCTCGCCCCTCACGCACGGAGGGAACAACGCCGCCCGCCCGCCTCCAACGCCTACGCGCCGCCGGCGCCGCCTTGACAGCCTCATGCTCCATACCGTTGGGGCGAGCAAGTCGGTGCCTCAAGATGTTGCAATCACCGAACGGCGCCAGCGATGCAGATTCGTATACAAGCTCGGGCCGAAGACACCCACGACGAAGATGCCCAAGGCGCCTCGAACGGGAGTGCTTCCCGAGCTGCCCGAACTGCCCAAAGTGCCCAGAAAACCACTCGCCCCGCGCCCGCGCCCGCTCTCGCACCTGTCCCTTTTGCAGCAATTGCTGCTTCCTGGGTCGAGAGTGTCGGTCCCCTTCGCTTTTCTCACGCGGCCACTCCAGTATCGCCTGGGCCTTGCTCGCGTACAGCTGACCAGAGATCGCCCATGTTTGCTTGCCGTCTGTAAAGCCGATCTTGACGCCTGGACGCTCGAGCCTGCTGTCGACCCGACCCTGGAGCCTGTCGTCGACCCGACCCCGGGCCCGATTGTTGTCGAAGAAATACGTCGGCTCACCTACGTTGGTTGGGGGCGACCTGACACGATTGCAGACTCCGGCGTTCTCCTATGGAACAAATCCGTTGCCGTAAAGGTAATGATGTTGGAATAGGTTTTGCAGGGGGGGCGGTGGTGTCGATCTGTCTTCTTTGTCGTGCCGGGTTTTCTGTTTTCTGTTTTTCTAGCGTTTGTAAAGAATGTCAACAATTGTAACGATTGAACTCATATCACCGGTGTGAGTGCGAGAAAAACGTATATTGAAGGAGTGCGGTACGTTACAAAAAAGTGGGGAATGTATAATGATCGCTCGGCGCGGCATAAAGCGCCACGTGTTATGATTACGGCCGGGGCGCCCGTTTACGCCAGTGTACGAACAGTTTATAATTGTAGTGGCTTGAGTAGTGGTTGTAGAAGAAATGCCGTGCAACGGCAAGAAGGCCGGTGCGGCGATTGAGGCGGATCTCGGGGTCGACTCGCTTGAAGCGAGGCGCAATGTGACACGCCATGTGGAGGTGCGAGATCGGGACCACCGCGACCTGGCGGCGGCCGCTGGCTTGGACGGCGGTCGACATTGTATGTAGTCCGTGGGGGGTGTTGTTGGTCCGTGAGAAAGGATTGAAGAACTCGATGTAAGCGAGGTGTTTTTCTGGGTAGAGATGGTGGGTGTTGCTGGGAGGTGTAAAAATCACCAGAACGCGCGCGGCGTGATAACCTGATGCATTAGTTAGCTGAGAGAGGGGGAAAAAAGAGGGGGGGAGGTAGTTACAATGGAGCCCGTGTGAGTTGTTGGTTGGCGCAGAGGGGCCGTGGTACAACACCGTGTCGAACGCGGCCTCGCGCGAGATCTGGCCGTAGGCGTTCCGTGTTAACAGCTTGGCGCGCACTACATCGCGTTGGGGAGGTTTGTCGGGGGCGAAGGGGAGGCGGGCGTGGTGGAGGGAGAAGCGGTGCCAGACGTTGAAGAGATGGTGAGGGGAGAGGTTGGGGACGCGGAGACGGTCTGATTGGTTCGGGCGGTTCCGACTATTGGCCGAGGCCACCTCGGACTCCAGGTACCGAGTAAGCGCTGGAATCAAATCTGGTGCCTTGTACTCCGTTGCGATTTGATTAGCCGTGTAATTGAAACGCGAGGGCGGGGCGGCAATTGCCAATTGCGGGCTCGGGTAGTGGACTCCGTCCGCATCCGGAGTTTCTTCATGTCCCTCGCCAACATCCTCCCACTCGTCCTCGTCGTCACTCCCCTCGTCCTCGTCGTCATGTCTCTCGCCGCCGCCTCCATCTGCCGCGGCAAGCTCCTTGCGGATTAACGCCAGATAGGCGTCCAGGTGAGCGCGCTGGATTTGAATAGCCTCTTGCCGCTGAATAAACGTAATCATCTGCGGCAGTGGGTTGACCCTGTTAGACCTGCGCCATGGCTCCTTCGCGTATTTGATGTGCAGGTGCTCCGGCGCCTCCGTGTTGTAGCTGTCGGGTGTTCTGAGCTCGCGGATTGACTGAGGCCAGTGCAACACCATGTGCAGCTTCAAGATCCGGTTGAACGAGCCAGCATTCTTGAGCGCGCCCAAAGCTACCAGCGCAGGCTTCAGTCGGTGAAACTTGCGCCAGGCCTCCTCCATCTCCTCCAGCTCGTCTTCAGTCATCTGCGCAGCGTGGGCCCGGTACATGTGATCGAGCAAGGCGCACGTCAGCCGGACCAAGTCGTCGGTCATCAATTCGGCAACCACAGGTAAGAACTGCATTGCCATCTCTTTACTCTCCCGTCCCGTCCACTTCTGTACCATGCTGATCCCTTTCTCGAAGTGCCGCATCCTGCTCGCCCGCGTCATCGCTGACATCTGCTTGTTGACCACCTTGTCACCCAGAATCCGCGTGACCCATTTTACGAGGTGTGACTTGAAGATCCCCTTATGGATCTGGTGGAGGAGGTCGGGCGTAATACATCCCGAGAACTCCGCACGTGGAAGGTGAGCCCAGAACGGCCACCATGGCTTCAAGCCCCGCTCATCCAGTTCTGCCAGGTCCCCGGTCGCGATAAACGCTCGCAGCGCCTTCAAATCCAGCTTCCGGCGCCGCCGCCCCGGCTTGCGTTTGTACTGCGTGCGCCGTTGATACGTAACCTTGCAGATCGGACACCGCCCTTGGCTCGTGCACGCCATGAGGGTCTGCTTGGGATAATTGGCAACATACGCTGCGAGCAAGGGGTACACACGGCGCAACCGGCCGTCCGCACGATACATCTCCACGCCCTCTTTCCCCGCCTTCTTCAACAGCTCCAACACCAGCTCCATCATGCGATGCATGAGCTCGCCTTTTAATTGCTCACGTTGAGCATCGTCAAAGTCTTTGAAGTCTTCGACCGGCAGGTAAGCGATTAAGATAGTCGTGTGCTTTCGCGCCTTGCGTCGAACCTTTTTGCTGATGTTTCCGATCGTCAGATAGACCGGATACGCTTGCTGATCGCCCCCAATGATGGACAACAACGTCTTGTCAGAGGCAACAATGAGCGGCGCAATGGTAGCCTGCGCGTCTTTGAGCAACTCCTGCCATTGTGGTAAGTCCGTGTCTGTTTTGTGTTATGTGCCCATGAACTCACTTGCATCTTCCACCCCCAGTCCCCAGTCCACATCTCGCCGTACACCCTCTTTTGCCGGTCGTCTGCCATCCAGTGCCGTTCCGGCGTGTAGCACATGTGTTTCTTAAATCGCGGGTTGCCAATGAGTTCGCGCAGCACTCCGATCACGTCCCGGAGATACAAAACAAATATGTTCTCGTCGTCGCCTTCCCCCATGCCAAGCTTTGTTGCCTTCCAATCCGGCCCATGCGGCAACTTATCGATCCCCTTCATCAACGAGCCGACGTTCCGCCATGGAGTTTTTCCTCAGTACTACGCGAGGTAAGTAGTCAGTATGATGGTTTTGTGGTAAAAAAAAAAGGCGGAAACTAACCTTTCAGCTCTTCAGATGTATGTCCCGCGACTCGTTTGTCATTTTTGTCGTCATCAAAAGCTCCGCGACTTCAAAGTCGGCCGGACTCGCGAACCGTCCAACCGACCGCATATGCACACGTAAATCGAACAGCTCAGCACGACTATTGTTAATCGGCTGGCCCGCGCGCGGATCCAAAAACGCCTCAACAATAGGCTCCCTGCACTCGCCATGGTCCCGTTCATCCTTGCCTCCTCGCTCATTCCTGCCTCCCTCACTACCCCGCTCATCGACACCTGGTTGGGTCGCATCTTCCCCGGCCGGTGGGGGTGCAGCCGCTTGTGATGACGCGCACGGCGGAGTTGATGGGTCAGGCATGGGTGCGTCGTCCGCATTCGCCGTGGGCGCGTCGTTTGCATTCGCCCCGCCCAGCGCTGTCGCACCTTCTGCAGGTGGATCTGCAGGCAGATCCGTTCGTACGAACGGAACCTCCTCATAGCTGTGTAGGCCAAAGGCGTCAAGGGCGTCATCTAGCAACACCCCTATCCTCAAGGGGAACGCGATACCGAGGCGCCGGGCCTCTTCGCAAGCCACCCGCGCGTTCTCCATATCCCGCGCCTCTGCGGCCACGCATGCCTTGGTACCTATGATATGCCTTGTGCGTCCGCCCCAGCTCTCCAGCCACGCCGTACAGTAAGGGCAGGGAAACCGCGCCAATGGAGCTCGGTTAGGGCCAGTTGAGCCGGAGTGACTATAATTGGGATTACCAGTGGGGGGTTGCAGGGACTGGAGGCAACGCTGCATGCCAAAGCGAACTTGGATTTTGATACAAGGCATAGGAAAGAGAGTTGGGAGCGGGTCAGAAGGGGCGAGGTGAGAGTAGTTCGCCGATTACCGTACTGACTTGGTATAATTACAGCCGCTCCCCGGCTTTTTCGACTTAAGCACATTCGGCCCAGGTAAGCCCACGCTAGCACGTTTAGCTTTCGTTCAACATGCACTGACAGAGTTATCACTAATTACACTAATTAGCTAGCAAATCCCGCCTTGTTTGGCGGCGATTTGCCTTGGCTGATTTGCCTCGCCCAGCCGGGCTTGTTGGCCAGGCTTCTCAACCTTGCTTGCGGGCACCACGCGTAGCGCGTGTACCTTGGTGAGTTGTGCTGCCTTGTTGCCCAACTTGGCAGCCCCAACCGGGCTTGCTGACTGTGGTTGGCAGGCACCAGCCAACGCGTACATGTGCTCCTTGGTGAGCCGCGGATCCACCTTACCCCAATAGTCAACCCCAATCAGACTCGCTGACTACGGTTGCAGGCACAGAGCAATGCGCACCATGTGGATCATGCCGACAACCTTTGTCCTTGTCCTCGGCCTCGGCCTCCGCCATTTGCGTTGCGTCATCAAACCATCAATTTATCACGCCACAGCTGATTGAGGTACGCCGACCACCAGTTGCAAGGCACCGCCGATTGACCCTCCACCGCAGATCTCCTGACAATTGAGCTTGCCGCTCTCGGCCTGAGCGGTTAGAAGTCTGATATCAGCGCTTCGCCAGTTCCGCCATCGGACGGTACCTTTCCCCACCCGCGAGGCGCGACTTCTCGTTTCGACTCCAAGCTGGCTGAATGCGTGCCTCTCATGCGTCACACTTGATCCACCAGCGTTGCGACCGCCTCAGCGCTTTAGCCCACCACCTAGCCACCAGTAAGTTTATCCTTTTTTTTTTCAAAACGAGCGTCCATTTAAGTATTTCTACTCACGCCTACCTGTTAGACAGCGCATATAGGACAGTTAAACGACGCATACACGAAGCTCCTAACTACAAATATCCAACACTTTATTCACGATCGACGCAGAACTTGTGAGAGTGATTGTCATGACCTGACACACCTTCTCAAATATATTCTGGATTATTAACATTTTCCAGAGACAGTTTCCTTTCTTGGGTTATTTATATCACATGACTTATGGAATGTTCTGGATCACTGATCTAAGATGTATTTCAACTCACTTTGCAAATACCGGAATGACTCACGATCGCACCATCTGTTTGTACATGTAGATTTGATAGTGGCTTGTGTATGTATGTAATGAGGGCGAGTTCATCGGTGTCTAACCAAGAACTCGACCTCCTCGTCAATAGGAGTTCTTTCTTACATTCACTTAGTCACTGTCCTGAGTCAGGGACATACTTATATTCATATATCCTTCCTATCCTTTGGACTCTGACAGTGATGCCGTAACCCTCAATGAGTATTTGTTTCTTTTTACTTGTAAATTGCCGACAATCGTACTAACATTTGTGACCGTCACGGTCCTGCTTTCTCGCTTTTCTGAAAATCTCATCTACTTGACGTGCGTGCGTGAACCACACGCGCTCGTTTGTGCTAACTGGGTCTACTCTAGGCTCGGGATTGCTAAGTGCGACAAATTGGAACCACACGGCCACAGCGCAATTTCCGCGAGAGCGACGTCTCACCCCACTCGCGTGCTCGGGGCGCGGCAGTCCTGAAAATTCGCTAAGTCCCACTCTCCCTGTTTACGTATTAACACTTAAATGGCCACAGGCAACAGCCTACAGACTTCATTCCCCCACTCATGGCTTGAACAGCCCGCTCTACTTGTAATTCATCCGACCGCGTACCCGTTGCTTTCGAAGAAGCCCCCACTACAACCAAATCCGTGAGTCAATTACCAGCAGGACTTGGGTTTGCTAACTGTTCCTCAGGGAACTGCGCCTGGTCGTGCTCTGTACAATTCGCCCCCTCTCGACCAACCCGCCGAAGACCTCAGTCGCTCAAAGCGCACTTGAAAGCCAACCGAGCGCATCGCCAGTCATTGTTCGCATCTAATATAATAGAGTACATCAGTCTGCTAATTTACGCGCTCGCAGGGAACACTCAAGCCAAGAGTCACGCCACGTCTGCAAAGATCAAATGCACCAAGGCGCGCAAGGCCCGACAAGCACTCCGGAAGAAGAAACGGGCTGTGGCTTCCCCCAACCTGTCCAAAACTGATTGGGACAATGACGATGACGACGAGGAAGACGGAAGCGACAACAACAGCGCGGAAGGTACGTATTTGAACTCAGCGCACTAAACCGCTCACCCTTGTCAGCAGAAGAGGTCTACGGCGAAGACCAGGGTGAAGACGAAGCAGATTATGAACCCAAAACCCTCGGTTGCGAAGACACCGACATCGATTACAAAGCCAGTTGCGAGCGCGAGCTCCTCTTCAAACGCCTCCACGAAGCCCTCGACAAGGACTTCAGCCACCACAAGACGGACGAGCTCCACTCGCTTTGGAAAGCCCATTGCAAGTCTGAGGAGGCTGACGAAGAACTTGAGGTCGAGTATCCTCAGGTAAGCGAGATGTCTCCCATAGAAACCCAGCACTAACCTACTTCTACAGATCAAAAACCTAGGCACGCTAGTGGTGACCACAACGGGAGATTCCCAAGCTGGTGCGTAATCGTTAATTTATTTATTTCTATCTAACGACCTGTACAGACCCGGCTGGCCCAAGTGAGCCTGAGCGGCGGTCAAAGCGTGCAGTCGATAACCAACTCGCCGGCTCGTCCAAACGAGTGCGGTTGTCCAACAACCCCCAAGCCAACCCAAGCGCCATCGAACCCCCGTCATCTCAGCCTCCGTCGATCGCCCCGCCTAGCTTCCCAACCGCTCCGGAACCAACTAGCAGAGTAGCATATCGCAAACCAAACGCGCCCTCCCCATCCGCGCACCCCGATGGACCACGCCCGTCAGCTCCAACCCCGCTTGCAAGGTTCCCGACGGCTGCGACGTTGGTCGATAACCCCAAAACAACCACCGCCCGCTCGCCTCCACCCCCTCCTCCATGGGTTCCAACGCCGGATCCTCGCCAACCTCCACCTGCCCCTCGTCCATTGGCACGCCCAACTGCTCCGGCTCCAACTCCTCGGTCGGCCGCTCCCGCCTCTGGGCCAGCCGCCCCAGCTCCAGCTCCAGCTCCAGCCCCTCGTCCGCCCGCTCCAGCTCCAGCTCCTTGCCCGTCCGCCTCTGTCTCTCGCCCGGCCACTCCAGCTTCAACTTCGGCTCCTCGCCCGGCCGCCCCCATCTCTCATCCACCTGCTCCGACTCCCACCCCGGCTCCTTGCCTGGCCACCCCAGTGCCCACCTCAAGCTCTCGCGCAGGCGCTCCGTCTTCGACCTCTTTCATCCCTACTTCTCGGTCCAACCCCCGCACTAACGCTCCTCTGACTCAGGCGCCCACTCCTTGTGTACCAAATACTGCCAACTGATCGAGCAGAGCGGGCAGCTCAAGGCTTCCGCCGGTCCCGGAGGTTGAGCAGGAGCCTGGTGTTCAGCCCAGGGCGCGCGCCCCTGCATATACCAATCTGATGGAGGACTGCGCGGAACCAATTGCCGAGACTGAAGTGTCTTGCACCGGCAGACCCGCTGTGAGTACTTTTGGCTTTTTTCCCTTATTGCAGCTCACTGAACTAGCAGGCCCGCCCCAAAACAAAGCCCTGCGCACGAAACTATTTTGGGGACCAGCGTATGCTCATCGCTGCCACGGTGAAGCGCCAGTTTGCGCTCGCAATCGTGGAGTGCGCCTACGGCAACCGAGGATGGATGATCATTTTGAGCCGAGAGGCCTGGCAGGATGTGTTCCAACACACACTCCCGGAAAAGGAACTCACCTACCCGGACGACGATTATTTCGCCATGGTAAGTACTGAATCGACGTGGCTCGCCCTTGCTAACACTTGTTTCTCAATTGCTCAGGTCGCCAACCGGGGTGCAACCAACTGTGGCGAAGTGTTGAAACACGTGCGCCCCATCGGCCATAGCATGGGGGACTTCATCGACCCGCCGATGACGGACGAAGATGCCCAGCACAACATCGAACAGGTAAAAGTCTTGCTTCTGAAGCTCTTCCACTACGAGGTAAGCGTTTTTTATGCTTTTTTATGCTCTTTAATTGTCTGGATCAACAGAGGCGAGACCCGCCGAGCCACCCGTACGAACATCTGGGCATTATGCGTGTGATCGCCGCTGGCCTTTTCCACAGCAGATCGTCCGTCGGCGCGGCTAATATCGACCTCTTTGGGATGAAGGACGGGAAAATGCTGCTGCCAGCGGTAGCTTTTATCACAACAAACGTGAGTGATATTTCTCGTGTCCCTCTAAACCCTCACAGACCCTTTTCCTACAGCTCCACGTCTCCATTGCCGAGTTCAGCACCGGGCGTCGCCAAACCACCGATCTCAATGCCGGCCAACGGTATGATATATACGTGGACCACGCACACGGACTCGAAGCGTACGCGCGTCGCGCGCCGCACCTCATGGCTCAGATGCAGCGGAAATGGTTTAACTTTTGCAAGTAAGTATCTCATTTCCGTATGCCTTTACCACACTAACCTCTTCTTTTCTTAGGGCATATGCCGGAATCACCGACAAGGCCGATGAGGATCAAGAGGCCCGGCACGACATATACGATGACATCCCACCCGACGTACCGGGACTGAGCTCCCCCGAGCCCGCCGATGAGCCGTTACCCCCCTTCAATGATCTTGCGCCCCCCGCTGAGCCCGCCGAGCCCCCTGAACCCCTCCTCCTCGAACCTTATTTCCCGCCCCTGCCGCCTCCCGGGATGTTGTCGCGCGCGGGACTATTGTTGGACGCCGACGGTTGGGAGCGCTACGACAACAAGCTACTATACGGCGACCAGGAACTTGACAACGAGCCCAAACCTGAAGACGAGCTCGAACCCAAACCCGAGCCCGAGCCCGAGTTTGAACGCAAATACGACGGCCACAGCCGCCTTACAGCACACGCAAAAGGGAAAGGTCGCGCGCCGCCTCAATCAACGCGTCCGTCGAACCCACGCCCGTCAGGCCCGTCGCGCCCGGGCCGCTGTTGAACTTAGTGCCGAACGCCCATTGACCTAGTCCCCACCCCCTATACCCTATCTCCCGCTCCATGTTTCTGCTCTTGTTGTGTCGTGCTTTATGCGCCCCCACTGTCGTTTCGTGTATATCTCGTCGTTCGCACCTTCTGTACCGTCTCGTCTCGTCTCTCATGCTCTCTATACCGCGCCTTACGCGCTTCTTCTGTCGTTACATGTGGCTTTTGAACAATGCACCTCGCGCGCCTTTTTACTCTTGTTCGTGCCCTCCTTCCCGTTCGCGCGCTACATACACGTTCACGCTTCCGTGTCTCGCTCTTTATCTGTCTCTCGTCCGTACTTTGTCTCTTGCACGTGTCCGCGCTGTTCACGCTTCGTCGCTCGTTTGCCTTTCGCGCGTTACACACATTTTCCGTTACCTTCCTCGTTGCTTATCCGTCTCGTCTCGTTCTTCACCGACGCCGCTTCTGTTTGTTTCCGGGTTGGTTTGTCTGTATGTACGCCGAGCACGCCCCCGCATCTATACATTTGATACCCCGTATTTCACCCACCCGCGTCCACAGGGTGGCGCGTATATCAAGATCATCAACCCCAGTTGAATCAGACACAGGTAATTACCACTAAGTAGCCCCAGTAATCACCAACCCCACTTAGTACGAAGTAGCAAACAGCATTGCTACGGATCTTAGGACAGGGATAACTGGGGCTAAATAGCCAATATCTACATACCGCCAAGTAGCAAATGCAAAGCTACGGATATAACACACGTTTATTTAGCACCAACTAGCTACAGGCAAATTATCACGAATTAGCAACGACCAATGCTACAGATTTAAGGACACGGGTAATTGGCCCCACTTAGCAAACACTAATTAGCACCATTTAACCTCGGTCTAATTAGACAAACCCCAAACTAATTAAACCCCCCCCCGGGCTAATTAGTGCTATATTCCCACTCCCCAAGCTAATTACAGATAACTTTCCAGCCCTCCTTCCAAACTGGATACATGAAATCTAATTGGGGCTACAGATTTTGGGACACGGATAAAGAGGCTAGGTGCGCTATTTGGCGCTATTTAGCCCTAGTTAGCCCACCAGGTTTTTGCAGACGGGCGCTCTCCTGGTTTCAATCTTAGATCCAGCTACCCCGAGTGATTTTTTAGCTAATGACTTAGTAGATCCAGACATGTATATTCGATTTTTGTCATACGTAGCTAGTAACAAGATGTGAGACTAAAAATAGAATCTATTCACCTCTCTGGCCACCGCGCCGAATCTGTGCCATTGCGTTTTCGATGTCCGACGGCTCTGAATGTTCATCATCATGAGCCTCGTTCCCGCGCTCTCTAGGTCGGTGAGGGAAGAGCTCCTTGTTCCAATCATTCATGAGACGCATAAAGGGTCCCTGGATTGCCTCTTTGTCACACGGCTCCTTTTCGGTACGAAGCCCTTCAATTATCAGCATTTTATAGTATTCGTAGTCCTTCTTGTACTCAATGCCAGTCGATTTACCTTTCTCCGAGAACTCAACGTCAGGAGAAAGGCACCAACGAGCCTGCATGTAAGATCAACAAATTCAGGCACTTGCACAGCGGTTAAGGAGAAGAAACGACTCACAAGTATTGCTGAGAATGCAATTGCACCTGGAGTAATTTCCTTAAGTCCCAGCATTTTCCCCAAGACATGTTGGCCTCGAGGATCCACTGGAGTGTCGGAATTCGACACCGAAGATGGTCCAAAAGCACAGGCTCGGAACAACTAATCAAGACGACTATTAGGATCGAGAGTGAAGCAAGGGTAATAGTCTCACCCGGAAGAGGAACTTATGGCGGAATAAGTGGTCGTTTTCGCCAGTTACTTCGTCGTCATACAGCATCGGGGGTAAGGCGCAATAGCGATGATTTTCTTCGCGGTTTGCCTGATAGCCCAAGAGACGTTTGAATTCCGCATTTTCTCTGCGCGTGGCCGCCTTGTTGAGTTCCTCTTGCGTGCATCCAAAGATTAGGGAGCCGCTGTTCTTTCGTGCACGAACGGCAGAGTTCCGGCGC
>WSLO01000583.1:0-14607 GCA_019677385.1 Ceratobasidium sp. 392 | reverse complement strand
ACATTCCATAAGTCATGTGATATAAATATACCGAGAAAGGAAACTGTTTCTGGAAAATGTTAATAATCCAGAATATATTCTAGGAAGTCGTGTCAGGTCATGACAGCCTGCTCTTAAAAGAACGTTGGACAATGCAAAGGGAGGGGAGGGATCCATGCCTACTTACACTTCATTTTTCATATTTTACCTTGCCCTCAGCAGCGTCACTGCTGGCTCCGCCCAGCGCACAGATGTCCTCCAGGCCATAATTGGCTACAGTCCTGACATCATTCTTTGTTGGCGTTACACATTCAGGAACAGCCTGGGACTATATGTTATCAGCAGCAACTCAAGCAAGCCACAAAACTCAACCTACATAATTCAACACATGTATATTGTGAGCCTCTTGGGTACACTAGACCTACTATCCGACGGCTTATCCATTCCCCCAAATCGAGCACACCCACACCAAGCGCCGCAGAGTTGCACCTATCCCCCAGGCATGTGCCATCCAGGGCACAAACCGCTCATTGTCAGGCTAGTGAAACGTGAGCCACATTGCTCACTCACGAAGCTGAAGCGTCTTCCATTCTTCTCAACTTTTCTTACAGACACAGCAGGACTAAATCCCTAAGTGTAGAGATTCATCTAGCTCAACTAAAATACTATCTTGAGGGCATCCCAAAGTTCTTTAGCTCTGCTACCGACAGGCGGATGAACCACCCTCTGAGCCAGCCCTTGCATTGTCTTTACCAGTGGATGATTTATGTCTGCCTGGCCCATGCCCTATACCACCCCAAGGATCCAGAAAAGACAATGTGGGTACTAATGGAACCCCTTGTCTCTGTGCATCTCCAATCCATCCCACACTTGCCTTCAACCAGAGATCACCCACCCACTTCCTGGGACTGCACTACGAGCCCAAGCAGGACGTTTCTCTGCTCATCTATTGGTTTGCAACAAAGCTAGCGGTCAACACGCTGGACACTACACTCACGCTTCATGACTCCAAGGCCAGCCTCCACACAAAGAATTCCTTGCGCACTACCACCAGTCTGTTGCCTTTACCATCAAGCAAGCCCTTTCCTCAACGTTTGTACTGATTTCATAGCAATTTGCGTTCCTGACCAAAGCATCCAATGGCTCTCCCACAGCATGACTTGAGCTTTCATTTTGCCAGATGATATCAACTGTTGTCCACGAGCCCCTCTCCAACTCAAAAGCATTGAGACATGGCCCACCTGTTGACCCAGTGTGGCCTGCAGACTCGGTGAAGGACAGGATCTGTCCTCTGTTGGATCAGGTTATAAGCCAGCGATTTTGTTTGGAAGCTTTCTTATACGGCGGAAGGATGCTTCCTGAATGTACTCATCTCCATGGGTAAGTATCTCACATTCACCAGTCAAAATCAGCTAAGCTTGCCCTGGTGTAGACCCCAGCACAGTAGCATTGACCATGAGTAAGAACCATCTGTTGTTTGGCAGGAGTGGAAGGATGAGGATGAGGGTCATGATAAAGTTTTGGCAGCACCGGATTCCATGTTTGTGGGATACCCACTTCACATCTCACGGAATGCACTTGAGCTCACCACAACCTGCTTACACTAAAACACAGCTCTCAGTTCTGGAGCCCTATGGTGAGGTCAAAATGTGTGTCAAGGCATTGGGACATAACATGTAAGTTCCGCCTCAACTGTGCAGTAATTACAGAGCTAAACCACAAGTTCCTATTTGGTCTTTCCCAATGTCTGGTGGTTGCAGTGAGTACCAAGACAAGACTCCTACAGACCTGTCCAACACTGGTTCACCCTGGCCGTGGTGAGTCTCATGCCGGTTTCCGGCCAGGTCACGTGCTGACTGCTTGAAAAGGAATTCACCCGCAGGAGCTGTCCCGTTGATGAGCGTCAGTTGTGAGCAATTTCTCTAGCTCAAGTTAGTCTGACCATAAACTGACAGCTGCTGTAGCGGGCACATTCAAGCAGCCTTGGACTCCTTGCTTGCGGACCAGCTGCATCAGCCTGCAGCCCGCCTTGCATACTGGCAACAGCAAAAGCACTCAAATCCAAGCCTTGAGTATATCAGCTTCATCTCATGTGTCCTTTGGCTGAGCTCTCTTATGGCCAACCCCAGTCGCAATACCATGTTTATTGACCATGTGCTGGCATGGGACCTTGTTTTTGGTTTTGAGGACAATTGCCTTGGCTTGAATGCAGGCAATATCCCAGAACCATACAAGAGACACCACCTATGGCCGGCTCTGGGCTCCAACATCAGGATACTGGTCCTAATGCAACCAATAGGATTCACCGCACACAACAAGTCCGCCTGGGTTCTCCTGGACATGTGCATAGAGCTGGGCCAGGTGCATTGGATCAATCTACTGCCCCCTTCCACAGAGTCGTTTGACCTGAACAAATTCATGTCCACAACCGGTACTTTGATAAGTGCGCTTAATTGTGTTCTGCCTCGGCCTGCACTCGTCGACAAGTCATCTAGGGTGGCCCAGCACATCCATACACTCGTTTTGGCACCTCCACACACACAATAAGCAGTTGTGCTTGTGATGTTGGCCTATCAATGCGGCAAGTTGCTCTCCCAGAAGATCCACTCGGTAGACGTGGGGTTCTTCTGCCAGTCCCTTTGTTGCTACTTCAACACCTCTCTCAGGCCACAGAAAGTTTTTATGTCATTTCCTTGGCCAGGCATCACTGACAAAGCTGGCACCTGGCTCACAGATAGCAGTGTCACCTCAGTAAGCCAGACATGGCTTTCACTGACAGTAAGCCGCCAGCTGTTGCCGTTCAAGGCTTTCCCCTGAAGGAGATCATACGCTGCCACCATTGTGCAACCTGGTCCTGCTGCTCTATTTTTTGCAGCACTGGCTCAGCAAGCTACATCTTTCCCGGAGGACATGCTTGTCAGCACCTACGGAAGGTCTTTGGAGGACATGGAGAAGGCAATGTTCCTGGGGGCCTACTCATCCTGGCGGCAGAACTTGCTGCATCATAAGCTCCAGGTACCCAATGCACATCCACTGGAGGAGCACAGGGATCTTATTCATGAGGAAGGCAGAGCCAAGTTGCGACCAGGACAGACAATTTTGCTCACTGGGAAGCACAACGGCGAGCAGATAACCTTGGTTATAGGGGGTGCCAATACTTAAACTTAAGGAATACTTAACTTTTTTGGCAGCGTTAGCGTCAGCTGCTGTGCTAGAATGATAGCACTGCTCACCACATGCACACCCATACTAGCCTCATGGCTGTATCTGCCTTGGTTGCTGAGATATTCGTTCATGTCATGTCAACTGTCAGGGTCCTGTGGTCTAGGACCTTGCAGTAATGAGGTTGATGGATTCTCCCCATACATTCAACTCTGATTGCTCCCAAAATTGTCTACAAGGTGATACTAGCCCCAAAACAGTACCTACAGTGGTTGGTAAGATATGGATGATTTGCTATGCTCACCATCAGGGTCTTGGCGGTCTGGGACCGCTCAATTTCAAATTCAGGGTCTCCTCTGTTCCATTCACCATATGACTGCTTTCTGGATGTGCTGGAGCTCTAGGACCCTTGGTCAGTACCTTGTTCTGGCTGCTTCTTGGGGTACCTCCTATTCTGATTCCCACCAGCTGACTGTCAGGGTCCTTGCACTTCAGGACCTCTGGTACTGATGTCAATGGATCTCCCTCATGCACACTAACCTAATTGCTCTCCTCATGATGCCCACTAACATGTTAGTCTCATCATCTGATCTGCACTAGTTGGGGAGATATGATGAGTTTTCTTGATAGATGTCAGGGTCCTGGCGGTCTGGGACCGCTTAATTTCAAATTCAGGGTCTTGTCTGATACATCTATCATATGCCTGCCTCCTGAATGTGCTGGATGTGCAACAGCCTCTGCTTCATGAGCTACTATGCTAGCCTGATATTCACCAGTGTCCTATGTTAAGGTCCTAGCTGTCCAGATCTTCTTTTTATTTATGTCAATGAATCTTTCTTGTATCCACTGGCTGAAGCAAAGCCCCTAGTTTTTCAGTAAAACCTGGCTCCATGGCTCCAGTTTTCACTGTTTAATCTCATCATGACACCATTGCAGCTCCAGGACCCCAGTTTCCTAAAAAATCCTAGTGTTTAGTAGCATTGAGTGATTTGCTATTTGCTTGTTCAAAAACCCACCACATCCTGATGATTGGTAGCTCATCAAACAGCATATATTTCTTGAGGTTCAGTCATGTACTTGCTTAGTTCATTATGATTTTATTCCAAGCCCCCAGTTTTTCATCAAAATTGGCTGTGGAAGCCCTGGTTTTCACTTATCTGACCCAGAACCAGCACCTAACCGGCACCGGGACCCCGGTTTTTTGTTATCCCTCGTTATATGGGAGATATGCCTGTTTTTGGTATCTCAATTCCCAAAACTCACCACATCCTATTGATTCATGGCTCACAAAAATAGCCCATAATTCCTTGATTCTGGTAGTGTACTTTATATCTCCTGAATAAGAATATACACTGCATCGCTTGTACTTCTTGGTTCAAAAAATAATTAGTGCAGTGCGCAGTGCATTTGACATCCCTGAGATCTATCATTGAAGTGTTGATAGTGTGCTTATTAAATGCAGAAAGTTCTCAGACTTTCAATGGTACCACTCACTTATGTTGCAGCTTAGCATTTGGCACAGCGCTGCCCAATCTTTCCTTCAAAAATAATCCCCCGAGTGCGCTCATGTCTCTGCAGCACTATTGGGCCAGTTTTAGACTTAGTGAGTGGTTCCATCTAACTCAGGGGAGCTGAAAGCCTATACATTTTTTGGTATCTAATTCATAAATACTCCACAATGTCTTGAACCTGTACCTGGTGCTCAGTATTTCCCTCCCTGCCCAGTTTCAGCTGTGCACCACCAGCACATATCATTTCCCCCTTTTCCCCTGTAGTTCCATACATGCAAACTATGGTAATCAGTCCCTCTGAGTCCACTGAAGCCAGCAGAAACGTCTGAATCAGCTTGGATCAGGCAATACAGCCTGATCTCAGGTGATTTCACACTGGGCCAAGCACTGACCAACACAGGGGGTGTAGGGCGTGAGTCAGCCCAAATTACACATGGGTGATACAGGGGGTACTCACGTGGGACCCAATCTTGTGTAACCATTGAGCGGGAACAAAAATACTCAAGGCTTACACAAAGGTGACACAATTCACGTGACTTTGTGGATATGCGGCACTCCTACCCCTATTTGTTGGTTTCATTGCTTTACTTCATTTCTATCCACTTTCTACCCGCTGATCACTGTATATTCGTGTACAAACAATTTATTTATCAATTTATACAATTGTGAGTCAATACCTTAGCCTCGATTCAAGGCATATATACATCATGGGCTCAATGCTAGATACTCCTAAGTATGAGCACCCCTTCCACTGCCGGTCAGGCAGTGCGTGCCCAGAGTTGAGGACTTGAGATCTTCAAAGCTTGATTAGAGACACTGGAAACCCAACATAAAACCCAAGTTGAGTCACTCACCAAACGTTTACGCCTGACCGAGGCTGAAATGCAGGGGCTTTGTGAGGCAAATGCTCGCCTTGATAGTTGCCACGAGGGGCTTTGCCAGTGGGTTGCGGATCTTGAGACCTACAAAGTCTTGTCTGAGCAACAGGTTTGGGTGCTCAGCAGCAAGCTATCCTATGAGGCAACATGGTTAGATGTGGCAACAGCAGACCTTGAGGTTATTGCACCAGAACTCACCATCAAGACTTCCGATGAAGACCTGACTGCTGGGACAGGTGTGGCAGGCAATATAGGTGGTACCTCTGCACCAGTCGCATCGGGTTCAGCGGCTCTGGGCGCCAATGTAGAAGCCAAGCTGGCCAAGATTTGACTGCAAGAGGCTCGAGACTCTGAAGCAATGGGAGTAAGTCATATATTTGGACATACCTGTAAATAGTGCGAACCTGCTAATCAATTTGTTTAGGATGCGGTTGGAAGCGTGCTATTTAGCTTGTATCGCGTCAATAACTTCAAGAACATTGTGGATAAGCACTACCCTCACGTACCGATGGATCACGACGAATGGCCGCACAGCGTCAAGCCCAATGGTGGTCGAGAGAACCACATGCGTTTGAACTTCGAAGAGGTGTATGACTCTGAAACTAATTGGCCATGGATTGAGCGTTGGGTTGCAGCGGTTCAGGAGCAAGGCGCCATTCGTGTACCAGCAACAGAACCATATCTTGCAGTGATTGGTGATGACGACCTGTTAGACAGAGTCAAGAAGCGCTTTAACTGGGAGAACAGGACGTACAAAAAGGCGATGGGCGATACACCAATCCCAACTAAGACTTGCACAGAAACGGGTGCCATTATCGCTCCAGAGCCTGTAGTGGAGCCTAACCTAACCCCCCTTACCGAGGAGGAGATTGCTGAAAAGTCCGCGTGACTTGCAATGATGACCACGGCAACTTGGCAAGGATACCAGGAGACAGTAAGCTATATTCAATACACATTTATGTTCAGTACACGTACCTTGTATGCTCAAAGAAACGTGACACTCAATTGAGGAAGCGTCTGCTGCTGAAGGGAGATGATGTCAAGTATCTGCTGATGTGGTTGAGCATAAAACTTTGTTGGTTAGGTAAGCTCGTCGCTTTGATCCTCCTCGTCCTGTTTGGCATCATCCCCATCCTCTTCAGTACCTGTCTGGACGTAACGCCTTGGTTTTAGTGAGGTCAAAAGGATATGATTGGCATAGAATAGTTACCTGGTCATATAATATTGCAATCCACAAGTCCATGGGAGTGTGAGGATACACTTGAGAGCGAGCACGCAGCTTGCAAAGCGCCATTGGAGCAACAATCTGTTTGATTGCAATGACACGGAATGGCGCAAACTTGTTTGCATAAGCTGTGAATGTACCTAGCTCAAGCGCACTTCCAAATTATATGAGGTCAGCAAAGTACGTAGTACATAAGAAGTGCATATATGCTACATACTATTTGTCCCACGGCATCACTGGTATTGCTTTGTCAGCAACCATTGGAGCCACAGCAGCACACAAACGCGCCTCTTCATCCTTGACTGTAAGTCGGAAGAGATACTCTAGTCGGCAGGGGATGAGTGGATCACCAAACTTGACAAAAGCAAACCTGTCGGCCTTTGTACGCTTGGCGGTTTCACAGCCAAACTTGATACCGTTCTGATAGACAACAGGTAGAGTCTCAGCCACCCGGTCATAGATGAATGGATATCCACCAGGTTCCCGCTCTTGATCGCTTGTTAATTGTAGGTGCGGCCAACAGGTGCGTGCAAAGTTGACCATGAGAAAGTACAGACCCAGGATTGATTTGATGCCATGAAGATTGATTTGCTTATGCAACTGCTTTCCAGTTGTGTACTGGACTTCCTGTGCAAGCATTGCTTTAGCCGCGAGTAGAGTTCCTGGTTTCCAGAGCTTTGACACATGTCATTTATGATGTTATGCTTGCGTTCTGAAGTGTCTTCTGGCATAAACTCAACCTACAAAGCTGATAAAATCAAACAGGGTTGTACATCCACACAAGCTTACCATCTCATAGAGTCGATGCATGCATGTCCAGAAGCGAGCTAGGATTGTCTCATAGTCCTCTGGGTGGCAGTTAATCTGGACCTTTTCTAGAATACCATTGAAGCACTCATATGCAAACAGCAACCATGCATATGCAGGACCGTAACGTTGAAAAGAGCGTTTGTAGTGCATTGCAAAATGGCGGTTGGGTTTTAGCTGCACAGCTAGATGCAGTAGGCCTTGGCAGTACCGCTGAAGAAGGGTTTGGCCATGCGAAACATCTTCCAACGTTATTGACCATGATGTAAGTAGATGTGAGGCTGCTGAAAGCAAGATGGTAAGGCTGAAGATTTGTTGACGAGAGCGTATATGATCTTCAGTGTAGCTAGAATCTTCAGGAATAGGTTCTGCACCATTTGGAATTGAATCGTCTGGGTTTTTCCACACAGACCATAGAGCCATTGGGAGCACTGTGATAAGCCAGCAATATTCATCAGCTTTGCGCAGTCCCCCTCTTGTAGCAAGCTATATGCGCTTCCATTTAAGTCAAGTCCCAATATCTTTTATAATAGATGAACACATACCTCCTTTGGGAGTCACCCAATCTTGCTTGGCCACTCGACGGAGTCCATAAAATTGTCAAAGGCTCTTTGTTGCAACGCAGAGAAGTAGTATGAGCCAATGAGAAGGACCCATAGTGTTTTTACAATACCTATGGGTCAATATACATCAGTTTTGTTGCTTTTTCAGCGCATATAGCCATACCGAGGAATAGGTTATGCATCAGATCAACCGGCGCACTCATATAAGGCTTCCATTGCGGTAGGTGATTGAAGGAGCTCCATCTGATACCATATTCGCTAGCTAGACGCTCCCGCTCAGTTTGATTTGGTGCTTGCTGGGAGTTTCTTGCCAGTCAGAGCACCTCAGCATCATCCCGGTACTTGTGTCCTGAATGTGGAATATTCAACATTAGGAAAGTGCTTCAAGATAATGATCTTACCCTCAATATCATATCCATGTTCTGTATTAATGTCGCAATGTTCACAATCACATTTGCAGAACCCTTTGTTGTGCGCATGACCAGCCCGGCTAGTGGACTTAGCTTGTGCTGGCAAATCAGCATTCAACATGGGAACAGAAACATGAACCTTGACACTTTTAGGAAGATTATCTTCATATACTTTCATAGCAACGCCTGAATCAAGCAGATATGGTTTAGACATGCACAGCTCAGCATAAAATTGAGTACTCACCCGCATACAAGGTATGAAACTCCTCAACAAGTGGATCCAAGACTTGATTTAGCTCCTCCAAGCTAGGTTTGCCTGGACCTGGTATGACACAAGCAAGAATAGTGTTCTCAGGGCGATATCGGACTGAGCGATGTAGGTTTAGAAAACAGATGTAGACTGCGCCAATAAAATAGTTTTCAGTCATCTCAAACCAGTCAATATTGACTGATGCAAGGAGACCATAACCCAGCGACACAAAACTTGGTAACTCTTCAGTTGGTCCACCATCACAGGCACAATCAACAACTCGTCCGTCAGCACGCCACAAACGCTCAAGCCCAGCAAGGTTTTGTAGCCAAGCAGATCCACAGCAAGCATCATGAAGTTTATCATTTGAATGGTTCGCATGAGCCTGTTGTCCCAAGCTAAGAGCCTTCAGAAAGCTTGGGCGGAGCATCAGACGGTGCAGGGCTGCTATGAACCGAGTGTAAACAATACATCTGACAGGTTGGCGCAAACCTGATTTGACATGCCAGAAAGCACCAATGCATCCGTTACAAAAGCAATTCTCTACTTGCGCTGAGGCAATCTCTTCAAAAGTGAATTGTTGGTAGCACTCTGAACAGACCGGTTGCCGCCTCAGAAATTCATCAACTTGAAGCCCAAGGCGTTGCCAGACAGTATCCAGAGTTAATGCAGGCTTGGGTTCAGTAGGGGGTTCCAATCCGCCCTCCCAGAGACATTCAAGAGATGTAGCAAGGTCTTGGTTGGCGGCTTTGACAGGAAGATGGTTCACCATGTTCAACCAAGCAATGCTAAGATATGTCAAGTGAATTGCCTGGTGCTCTTTGATGTATGTTGGTTGCTCAAACATCTCGGGTGAGTCACCAGGCTCAAGGCAAATCTCCAGATTCTCCTGAGGCAAGTTGGCATGTACAGTTGGCAAGGACAAGTGAGACTCGGGACGAGATAGGTCTAGTGCTGGGCTGGCAGATCTGCTGGGCTGTAGCGGCACAGGCAAGAAGTGCTCCTCAGGCGGGGTAGTCCGTGAGTCATTAGAGCCAAAGTCTGAGTTTGGAGAGCGTGGGGGTGTCCTGTGAACCAGGTCATACGGTAGATGCGCCTCAGAGGACCGCAATACATCACCAGAGTTAGCTTCAAGACTGTTAGACATAGGAAGTGACTGAGCGTGTGATCCAGAACCTAATTGACTGAATCAAGTACACGGCTCAAATAATTAAATCAGATCATACCAGATTGTGCTCTTCGCAAACCTGCATTTGAGGGACCTGGCGTGGTGGAGAGCTCCTCTGTTGGATTCTGCTTTTGTCTCTTGGCACTAAGCACCATCATCTCCCTCAAATTCTCCTCGTCCCGCTGATGTTTTTTGTAAGCCTTTTGCTTGATGTCTTTATAGCCTTCTGGACATTTCAAGCACATAGCCGTGCATCGGCACCGGTACCGCAGCTCGTCAGCTTGGACCAAGGTACTTTTAGAGCAACCCCCAGCCATTGTAAAGCAGGATATAATAAGTAAATTCAGAAGCCAGAGGAAAACTGGTTGCATTTAGTGTTGATGCTATACGCATATGATGCGGAGAGCAATGGGATAATGATTCGTATTGGTATATACATAATGTGAAATATTCAGTTACATGTTGCTATGGTACCAACATCTGTCGGTGGTGAGTCGCACTTGTGTTGGGGTGGAGGTTGGAGTTGGTAGTGGGTCGGCGTTGAGTTGCCCCAGGCAACACAACGGTTACACGGGCTGTGTAACTCGGCGCTTTTCCCAGTGTCAGCCCTACCTGGGATGTTTCCTCCCAATTCACCCACCTCCCATGATCCAAATTGGATGATTTTTTGTGCATATACTCTTCTAGCATTTCTCTACTGAACTGCATGTAGGAACAGAAGATGGTATGGCTGGATCCCTTAGCGCTTTTTCAAGTTCCTAGAGTTCAAACACAGTTATTGCACCATTACTCATGCAGTTGTTTTTTTTCTCATGAATCAATGCATATAGCTGTATTTTCTGAGTCAATGCGCATCTAACAAGCCCAAGAGTATGTATTTTGGAGCAAAAATGAAGAAATTCGTATGTTAGCAGCTCACCAGGATTATCCCCTAACAGTATTCTGGCTATATCTCACTGAGAAAATTTATTGAGAACTAGTTCCCTACCAGCTCCAGGACCCTGGTTTCCTAGGACCTGTTGGATTCCGGCCACTTCTGCTGGTTTCCTGGAATTGTGTTGCAAATGCCCACTACATGTTGATGAGTAATAGCTCATCAAATAGCCAAAACATTTGGAGTTTAGCTGCATATTCATTTTACCTGAAATGAATTTACAATGTGCGTTCCTGTCTGTTCCTGTCAAGGTAATAATCAGGCAAGCACACGGCACATTTGACACAAACAACTGTTACACTTTAGTCTTTTTTCAGTGCTCGTTAAATGCGCAAAAATCACAGCTTTTCCATGATACCATTCAATGATGTCATATTTTAGAATCTGGCTCGTTGCTGGCAAATCTTTGCTCAAAAAATAATTCCCCAAGTGCGCTCATGTCCCTGCAGCTTCACTGAGTCAATTTCAGGCTCTGAAAATAGTTGAATCATACTCATAGGGTCTACAGCCCATCTTATACCAAGTATCTAACTCATAGATGTCCCAGATTATATTGAACTTGTGCCTGGTACCCAGTGTTTCTTCCCCAACCCCTGATTCAGACCTGCAGCATCAGTACATGTTATTTCCCCCCTCTTACCTGAGATGCTACACATGTGTACCGGGGTAATCAGTTCCCCTGAGTCCACTGAGACCATCAGAAAAGTCTGAAACTGCTTCAATCAGGCTGTACAGCACAATCTTTGGTATTTTTGGCCTCCCCTGAGGCGTTTCCCCCCAGTTCACCCACTTCCCATGACCCAAAATGTCTATTTTTTTGTACATACACTCATCTAACATGTATCTAGTGGTTCGCATATGGGGACACAAGATTCTATGGCTGCATCCCTTGGCGCTTTTTTAGGATTCTGAACTTCAAACACAGTACTTGCACCATCACTTATGCAGCTGTTTTTTCCTCATAAAATAGTGTGTATGGTTGTAGCCAGTGAGTCAATGCGCATTGAACAAGCTCAAGATCATGAGATTTGGAGTAGAAATGAAAAAGTTGACATGTCTCTGCATTTTCTCTAGTATGTGTGCTATGTAAGAGGCGCAAATGAATTTATCATGACATGAAGGTAATACCACTATAAAGCCCTGATTTTTCTGAGTTTTTTGAGTTACATATCATCATGTTGTGGTGACATTCAGGGCATAGCTTAGTTAAATCCCTGTCAGGCACCCAGTCGCTTTTTTTTCCATCAACTTTGACGATTTCCTCTGTGAAGATGAATTATTTATGGGATGTTTTTTATATCATCTGAGAGCTGGAATTTCGCTCTATTTTCTGAGCTATGTTACATTCAAATGTGGCGGGCTTTCACAAATTGCAACACTGTTGGGGCTGTTACATGTGTCTGACAGCTGGACCCTGACAACCAACATCACTAGCAGATGTCATGTTGGGCTCGGTTTTTTCACCACCCCACCACCCCTGCTGGTGCTCTCCCTTGCCTCCTGCACCCCTGCCCCTCACCTGGTCCTCTGGACAAGTGCCCCTAGTTTACACAGGGGCATGACTCCATGGCTGGGTGATAAAATTGGATGATTGTCTCCAGTGTAAACAGAGACATGACTCCAATTGGGGATTGCTGGCTCGGGTTTGCTATCAGTGGGGGTGAGGGTGGTCACAACCCACCCTGGGGCATTCCCTGCCTGCTACACCCTTTGCCTCTACCTTCTGGTGGAGGTGTTGGACGATTGTCTCTAGTTTACACAGAGGCAAGACTCCAATTGGGTGAAGTAGGCATGGGTTTGTCCCAAGGACCTTCCTCTGCCTTCTCCACCCCTTTGGACGACTGCTCCAGTTTACACGGAGACAGGACTCCTGAGGGGTGGGGTTGACTTTGGATTGTCCCCTCCTCCATTTCCACTCCACATCCCTCTTGACGAGGTCTCTAGTTTGCACAGAGACCCGACTCATGGGTATTTGCCGCTCGATTGCGTGCTAACTGAGGCGTTGGGCATCGGTTAGACAGCCCAGCACGCCGATTTACCGTGTACGAGTCTGGTTCGGCCACCCGAATTGCATATGCCCAGCCTGCACGCCGAATGGCCCCCATGGCTTATTGCTATTAGACCAGACTGGATTAACCTAACCTAAGGTCGCCAAATCGCCTGACCGAGTGTGAAGCGAGGTTTATCCAAGCGTTTTAGGTGTGTGACCTGTTGCACTGGCCGATTATTCACTAACTCGTTCTTACTTGCGCATTGCGCTGAACATAGATCCCTCCCGGCACTCACGTCATCCGCACCACTCGCGATCCCGCCTGTTTGGCGCTTAGCGTGGGGATGTGCGCTCAACCGCGACCCACACTGAATCGACGGCATACAAACCCTCCCATATCTCCTACACCGACTACCTGATGCCCCCAGACGATTTGATCGACATCTACACGATCCCGGCATTGAAGGAAAAATACGAGACAATCCCGCGCCACCACCTTTGCCTCTCCCTCGATCCTGCTCCCCAGTCCTCTCAATCGGGCTCGTCCAAGTACACATGACTGCAATTTGCTTTGCAAACTTGCTGTCTTGGGACTTTGGACACGCTTGACACTCAGATTACACGCGTGGTCCGCATCTCGCGCACTCGCTCTCAATTTACGCGACACTGATTAAACGGAACATGATACCCTGGAAATACGTATCGCACTCGAGAGCTTGCACTTCACATTTTGGTAAGTCTTTACATGAATTTCTCTTGCCTTCAAGTACTTCAAAGCTAAATTGCTATACAGCCGGCATTAAACAATTTCCCCACCTATGTGTTTCTCCCTGTAACCCGCGCTGAATGACTGCAATCCTCGCCAGATCCCCCAGCCGAGCGTTCGCAATTGGGGCTTTTATCATATTATTGGTGAGTATGTGTCTCCATCATTCAATTCTGTGATAACAATGTAGGCGCTTAACAAATCCTAGGCCCCTTTGGCGCAGCCCCATTTATAGATGTGTGGACTCGGTCTCTGTCCAGCCTCAAGACATGGGTAGCCGGGCTGAGTACTTGCATCGGCACACGCTGGTAAGTAGTATTCTGATATTCTCTCTGTGTTCGAGCTATGACAACTCACATACTTCATCGTACGCGTTCTACAGTCGCGCGCCCCCTCAGTTACGCCTCCCAACGACGCAGACCACCGGTTTAAACTCGGCAACTAACCAGGTTGCGCTCGCTGTACTAATTATGCCCGTACATGCTGTTCGTAGCATAAGGGCCTTTTCTGGCCGACCATAGAAACTGCTGCTAGCGTACCATCTGATTTGGGTGCCCGACCATGACCACTGCTCGACCTACCACCCTGCCACATCCCATGCGCCAAATTCCCATGTTGACATAACCCAGAGATGACACTCCTCAACAACTAAACAACATCGGTGCCAAATAGTCCTGCGCGAGTCATAACTGGCGCCAATAGTCGTGATCCTCGTCCAATTGCCCACGCAAGCGCTAGTGCTCGGATTTTGTTCCTGGCACAGTAAGTGAGAACGTCTCCCTACCATTTGATTATGCGCTAAACAAGGCGGGGCTAATCCAACCGCCAATCGCCGCGTGTGAGCTTTAGGTTATAGGGGGTGCCAATACTTAAACTTAAGGAATACTTTAGGTTCATGTCTGAAAAATTTCTTGATCAGATCAGAACCACTGGAATAACTCTCTGGATACTGCAGCAATGGCCA
>WSLO01000581.1:0-14612 GCA_019677385.1 Ceratobasidium sp. 392 | reverse complement strand
TTTGCGCATTCAATGAGCACTTAAGCAAGACTAAAGTGTAAGATTTGGCCGGAGTCAAATGTGCTGCGCGCTTGCCTAATTATTTTTTTTGAAAAAGAATGGATAGCGACACACAGTATGAATTTATTTCAGGTACAAAAATTTTATAGCTAAACTCAGAAGATTTCAGGCTATTTATTGAGCTATTAACCATCAGGATGTGGTGGGTTTTTGCAAAACAACTCCGGGAAACCGGGGTCCCGGAGCCGGTATGGAGCCGGAATGGCCTCAAAGTCACAGAATTCGGGGTGCCAGTGCCGGATTTGTACGGAAAACCGGGGGCCCTGCTCTCCTCCTGTAGCTGCAATGGATGAGCGATTCCAATTACACATTCAAGTCATTAACTATGGAAAAGAAACCTGTAAATAAAGTAAGCGTCAAACAACTCATGTGAACTGAGTTAAACCCCCACACGCCTCCCCAGGTAGTGGTTGAACAGGTGTTTGCTGTGGTTCTCACCAAGAGCTAGTTCAGATGTTAATACATTGAATGAACAAGGTGCATCACCCAGCTACTCGTATTTCAATGTACGCATACAACCTGCTCCCGGCTGGCTTGCTGAGCCGCATGTTAAAACATCAGCTGCGTACCCCTCACGCGCCGATCCTAGCCTGTTCAAGGGACGTCCAGCTATGGTAGGATGAGCTTCAAATATTGACAAAGGACAACAAACAGTGCACGGTAGATCCCTGAGGTTGCAACCGATATCATCACCAAGACAATTGGCCAGCTCGCTCACTTGTACCCGCCCACCACAACGCTGACTGTCTGAACTCTGGAATTCTTTTGGCCTGCAGCATACAGCATGCTGCGCTGTAATATAGGTTTGTTCCTTGATGACTTCTAACGACTCTCGTTGGGGCCTGGAACTTAATGAATACTCCTGCAATTTTGAACTTCGTATCTTGGAGATTTTGTGGCTCGAGGAGCCAGACCCTGCTGCAATCATACGATTAGACATGTTTGCCTTGGACGGCATGGAAACTGCGTTGGGCCTGTCTGATCCTCGACACAACGAGTTTCCTCTGGAGGCAGAATAGCCTTTTCAGTGAGTGATGAGGATGATGCAACCTTACACCATTCACATGAGCACAAAAGGGGTGAGTGTTGGTGTCAGAGCTCCGAAAGATATAATATAGAGTATGAACTCAATAGAGAGCTCAGTGACTAGAAGAATGAGAGAGAACTCTTTATTGACGAGGAGGTCAAGTTCTTGGTTAAACACCGACAAACTCACCCTCATTATATACAGGTGTGAGCCACAATCAAATCTACATGTACAAACAGATGGTGCGATCGTGAGTCATACTGGTATTTGCAAAGCGAGTTGAAATACATCTTAGGTCAGCAATCCAGAACATTCCATAAGTCATGTGATATAAATATACCAAGAAAGGAAACTGTATCTGGAAAATGTTAATAATCCATAGTATATTCTAGGAAGTCGTGTCAGGTCATGACAGTTGGATCCACAACGTTCTCATCAAACTCGTATCCAGCTCCCTCGAGATATTTACTAAACTGTGTTATTTGGAGGCAGATCTTCAAGCCGTACTGGGGTTTTCTATGTGTGCGCTACTTGTCACACACCACCTGCCTCACGCTGCTGGAGGAAGTGGGTGTTCTATACGACTTGTTGAGGACTCTTCCACCAACGTTGCCATGGACTGAATTTTCTCAAGCCATTGCCCTTGCAGCTACACAAGTGTCAACCTGGGCCGTTGCAGCTACAAAAGATACCTAGATACTGAACATGATATTTTGTCATAACAATTACCATATACTTGAAGGTGAACTTGAATCAGACGCCGGCTTTTTCATTTGTCAGCTCTGGGAGAACCAAGCCTTGTTTTTTACACTCTGCTCATGCAACCTGCTTCCTGGATGCTCACTCATCTTTCTTGTGGCTTGGAAATGGTTACACGCGGGGACCGAGAACCAGTAAGCCATTGCGCTATCCTGAACGGGTTAATTCTTACAGCAACCAAAGTTTCCGGGCATACTGCTTACTTCTGCAAGACCTCTGCTACTGTCTATATCTAGTCAGCTCTAATCAAGATCGTCAAGTTCTGAAATACATGTGCAGGCGCATGATCGACAAGGACATTGAATGGAACAATTTTGAAGAGTGCTTTGTTAGCTCAGAAGACAGTCATAAGGTGACTCAGGCGTATGGAGAGTTGTTGTCTGCATCTCGGCACAACATATCAAACATCAAGGTCCTGTCCGCGGATATTGTGAACTTTGTTGGCAAGTTTGTGATAGAGATATCAGGCGTTGATGCTTTGACAATTCTACCAGAACGGCTCGCCGTCACATACCAAAACCTTGAATTTCTGTGGCTGTTCCTTGAATATCAAGGTCGGATCCCGCTGGTTGACGGCAGCAAGTTCCACAAACATGCCCTCACTGTTTTCATGATGATTGTGTTACTTTTTCTTCAAAATAAGCGATTCTAGCTAATAATCAAGTTTATTTCATCAAGACACGAGACAATCAGCTTGATATTGCTCAAATGCTTGCAGCTGCAGATATTGTGAGTTTGATAACACAAATTTTGCTTATGATTCTGGATAAAGGCGGGTGATTTTGACTGCTTTCCCAATATACACACCTACTGATCAGCACTGTGTCTAGGATATATCATTCAAAGTGCAGATGAATGGGAACATATTCTTGGGACTGTGATCAGAACAGGGGAGACTCTCGACAAATCAATATCTCTTGCTCCCGAGCTCTCCTACAATTCAAGAGTCAACTGGGCCAAGTTCCTCACTCAATTAGGGCAAGAAGCCGGGCTGAGAATGCGCAATCTCAATGGAAAGGCAGAATCTCTAAGGGAGATGGTTATGAACTTGACAACATGGGCACAAAACAGGGGCTTTTTGGGGAATGACAGCCTTCAACTGAAAGCATGTGGGTACTCTTGATGTGTACAGCCCCTTGGACACAAAAAGACGATGGAGGTGCGCTTTATGTGCGGAAAACGCAAGGCAGTTGTGTACTGCAGTTGAAGCTGTCAACAATGTAAGTGCTACCCCGCTCTATGTTCTAAAACCCGCATCTAACTCTGACTACGTCAGGAAAAACCTGTGATTTTTAGTCAGCTGAATTGGACTGAACTCAACTGTATTTTAGGGTTTGGGGGATTTGGGTCCCCCCCTTTAAGTCATTAAAATTTGGCCTAAATTTGGGCCACATTCATGTGAATTCAGTGTGACTGTGCATCTCAATTCACTAAATTGATCAAAATTAGCGCCAGTTTTATGAATTAGGCTAAATTCACTGAATTTAGTACATTCAGACCCTAGGGCCTGGGATAAACAATCCCAATTTTCCTGATGTACCTACTGGAAAAAAATGAAACCAAAGTCACTGGAAGTCTCATAAGCTGGGTTGCACGTCTAGCGGCTAGCTGGTAAGTAATGGAGGTGAACGGCGTATAGTGATGAAAATACTGAGATTGAGGCAGCTCTGCGAGGTATCTCCAAACATGTCATAAAAGGCCTACAATTATCTATCCATTTTTGACAAGGTTCCGTTTGGAATCCTTCATAGTGTTTTCATCTCGCGTGTTGTTCACTTTTGAACCTAAGAACCGAGCCAAACAAGGGCAAAGAGCATATGCTTGATATTGCACAGCCACTGCTGGTGAAGCTGATGGCAGTTTGTGCTTGACTTAACTGGTGCAGCTTCCAAAGATGCATCCAGACTAAAAGACGAAGAAGATTGACCAGGTCTAACTTGGTGATCATTTGATTTAGTTACACCCAACGACCATCATAGATGTCAAATGGCTGTGATCGAGGATAGCTTCATAAGCCCTTAATATCAAATGCATGTATTCAAACCTGGCAACTAGCTTCCCTTCCATAGGAGATCTCTCGGACCATCTCTAAACTTGTCAATTGCTCCAGCCTAGCCAACGTCACCAATCCTGTTGGATGGACCCATTGCAGCGCTATCGACACCCATAACAAATGTCACAGTGTTGAATATTTTACCACCCGGCTTCGCGTTGGCCCTCCGGTAACAATTAGATCGCCGAGAACCTTTCTGTCGGAAATACCCAGCACTAAACCAGGCTTTTACAGGTGGCTTATCAATCATTCGACTCTTTTGACGCTGGTAATTGACGGTTCAGGTGTTGGTAGGAGACTGAAAGGTGTATTCTAGCATGGTCCAAGTATTGCCACAAAAACGTTGTTCAGATATTTGGAATTGCTCAGTTTTGTGATCAAATAGTCATTGTCACGTTTGGAGTGGAGAGCATAGCGCTGCTGGCATATTAAACGAGGAACCACGGGGTGGATTGGCTTCAAATAGTGAGTAATGTGTTTGTACAAGCGTTTAGTGGCTCACAGCTACAATGTGCGAGTAGTCTTTGCAGGTTACATCACGGCTTGCATATCTGCATGGCCTGGGGGTTGTAAGTTCTTGGGGTTTGTGGAATACAATCTTTGCCTAGCTGACATCATCTGACCTAGATCCACCCTGCGATCAAAGCTGTAAGCAAACTTCCAAGAAACCATAAGCTGAGTTATGTATACTTCTTTAGTCGAACATAGAAGCAGGCTCGAGAGGGGCTACAAAACTTGGAGGGTTTGATTCTTGTTTTGACAAATTGACAACCAGTTATTTGACTAAATCCATTGAAACTTTGCTCCAGTGGATGGTAAGAGGACAAATTTTATAGCTATATTGCTTGAAGCTCAGTAAACCAATGTGTACGGTCCTCTGAACAGCTTCTAGGGATACCAGACCATAGCTTTGAGAATAACATCTACGCACTTGGAATGGTTTGTATGTTACTGCGGTTTGCATTCTGGCATTCCAGACCCTGATGCAAGCGCCGAAAATGCGTGCGGTAGTATTTTGGTTGTTTTGTCTTTGTTTTTACGATTCGTGGAATGAAACAAAGAGATTTGAGGTCGCAATGACGATACAGAGGGCATGATGCAACCTACACGAGATTTGAACAACTTTCAAAAACGCCCCTATTCAGGGGTGCGATGTGAGACTCGACACTTTGTACCGAGAGCGTGGGTTGGCAAGAGAAGAGTTTGAAGCACCTTTGGAGGGGTCTCTGGAGGGCATGTGTCATGACCTGACACACCTTCTCGAATATATTCTGGATTATTGACATTTTCCAGAGACAGTGTCCTTTTCCAGCATATTTATATCACATGACTTATGGAATGTTCTGGACCGCTGACCTAAGATGTATTTCAACTCGCTTTGCAAATACCGGAATGACTCACGATTGCACCATCTGTATGTACATGTAGATTTGATCGTGGCTGATAGTATGTATATAATGAGGGCGAGTTCGTCGGTGTCTAACCAAGAACTCGACCTCCTCGTCAATAGGAGTTCTTTCTCACATCCACTTAGTCACTGTCCTGAGTCAGGGACATACTTATATTCCTATATCCTTCCTATCCTTCGGACTCTGACAGCATGAAAAAGAACTAAGCAAAACGCATTTCTTCATGGAGACACAAGTTATATAAATTTCAGAATGTGGTGAACTTTCAGGCCCTAATTCCCAATTTGTTGCAGCTTATATATCGACAAAAACGAATGCATTTAGCTTAGTTCTTTTTTCATGCCCTCCGGAGACGCCTCCAAAGGTGCTTTGAACTCTTCTCTTGCCAACCCACGCTCTCGGTACAAAGTGTTGAGTCTCACATCGCACCCCTGAATAGGGGTGTTTTTGAAAGTTGTTCAAATCTTGTGTAGGTTGCATCATACCCTCCGTATCGTCATTGCGACCTCAAATCTCTTTGTTTCATTCCACAAATTGTAAAAACAAAGACAAAACAACCAAAATACTACCGCGCACATTTTCAGCGCTTGCGTCAGGGTCTGGAATGCCAGAATGCAAACCGCAGTAATCATAGCTCCTACAAAATCTGACAGTTCTTTGGTTTGTAGACAATCTTGGTGGGTAGACACTCTCTCAAAAGTAATTCCCGTGTAACTCTGCGTAGGAAATATTTACGGGCAAACGACCATATGCCAAGATCCCCAACCTCGCTTTGTTGGTTCACCAAGTCGTAACAAACCAGGTCCTCCCTTGCCGGCCGTTCTGGCTTACCCGTGAAAGCAGCGAAACGGACAACGAGCTTTGGCAGCTGATGCTTGGTTGTTGGGCCCGCAACCCCAAGGTGCGGCCTGCGGTAGCTTAATATGTTCAGCGCAAGGTTAGTCATTGAGCTCCGCTTGCTCACTCCTAGTTTTTAATTCCCGACTTTATATCTAGATAGATAGATTGCACCGGCTTTATTTGCCTGTAAGTGCCAGTTTACCAGTTTGATTGACTTTCTATCTCATCACTGTCCTTAAATTGTAGTGTAAGAACGTCTCAGTCAATTGAACGTCTTGGCGTTGGTTGATGTGGCATACAGGTTCGAAAATCTACAGCCCCCCAATCAGCCCTACTCAAGTAACAATCCAGAGCACCATGGCGAGTCTGACCTCCACCACATCATCTTCCACCAGTTGACACGCATATATACGCCAGTCCGCAGCCGGAGTGACTGCACACCTCGTTGCCCACCAATGCCGAAATATTACATCAGGCCTTGACCAGCCCTGATGCAACGGTAAGCCCTCATTTGGTGGAGGCTTTAGCGACATCTACCAAGGCCAACTACTGGACGGAACTAAGGTCACACTCAAATATCTCAGGTTGTTTTCAGTTTCGACCAGACACAACACCAAAGTTCACAAGGTGAAGGCACTCATCTCTGTTGTTTCAGTCTTATTTGAGACATATATATTGCTTAGCACGCTGCATGGGAGATATATGCGTGGTCGAAATTCAAGCACCAGAACGTCCTTGAGCTATGCAGGCTGGCTCTGCTCCGGAATCAAACTGCAATGGTCTCCCTTTGGATGGAGCATGGTAGCCTAAGTACATATGTTGCGCAGAACCCAAGAGTTGATATCTACCGCCTTGTGAGTAGAGCATGATTTAGGGTGAGCAAAAAACTGAGGATCATGGATAGTGTGCCCAGGTAGCTGAAGGTTTGGCGTACGTGTACTCTCAAAACGTCGTGAGTCAGAAGACCTAGCTCTTGTCGCTTTCATGGTTTTAAGGACTTATCACGTAGATACGCGGCAATGTTACAGCGGTTTGCAAAAGTACTTGCCGGTTCGGGTTTCAAGCGCTGAAGCCGGAAGCAAAACAGAGAATGGTCCAGGGGAGAAAAACACGTGTAGCGCAGCGAGTTGTGAACATTAAGAAACAATATGTACATATTCTGAATTGCAAAGAAATTGCTGATTGTTCGACATACATATCATTAGAAAATATGGCGGTTAAAAACTCAGTGACTAGGACACAGAATTGTGTTTTCCGCGACGGTTTGGAAGTTTAAGCACACAAAAAGCTTATGGAGGAGCTAAGCAGCATTATACAATGTATGCGTGAAAGAAACAGTGCAAATGAAGCTTGTTTGACTGAGATTTTGAACATGGTCAATGTCATGACCTGACACGCTTTTCCACTAATAATTCTATTTTCCATAATCATGTGACTCACGGAAGGTTCTAGAACAATGACTCAGCCTATTTCACATGTGGTTGCAAATATGTATGACTCGTGTATTGCACCATCTGTGTGTGCGTGTTTGTTTGATCGTGGCTACTTCATGTATATAAGCAAGGTCAAGTTCGATGGTACAAACCAAGAACTTGACCTCCTGTCAATAGGAAGTCCACACTATTACCTCTTACATCCTCTGGCCACTGAGTACACCACTCAAGCCCTACACTACACCCAGAACTAGTTTGGGCTTGACATTAGGTCAAGTTCTTCTGTCGTTGAAACCTCCTTCGGCGTCGGGCCACGAGACCACTACCCGTCTCCATTACTGATTTTTTCACTTTTCATTTCTTGTTGAGAACCTGCTTGAGACAAGTGCTGGTCTGGTGAAACGGTAGCTCGATGGTGACCCTTGTAATAGTCAAAAGCAAGGATGTCCTACCAGTAACCAGGGCGTACCGCCCTCTCGGAGTGTAATCTTCACCCCTTTGTGTCACGTATAAGCGCTCCTAGACCGTGAATCTACCGCTTGCAGAGACTACACCAGACGCCATTGGCTATTCGCTGGCAGTTACTGTACAACGCTAGTAGAAAGAGCAAGGAGTTAGCGTAACTACACATGAACGAATACCGATTGTGAAACCCTGGATCTTGTGCAGATACTACTAGCTCTAGTACTATGAGTTTATCCCTACTTAGGAAAATTTTTAAACCCAGTCTACACTATCTCGCTTGAACAAGAATTTGAATATCACCACAACCTCGTCCACGCTCAATATCAGGAGATCTTTGAACTCCGTGCGTGGCAACGAGAAGCTCTCCAAACCTTTGAGTGAGACCAAGAACACATCCTACAACTGGAAGAGGAAATTGGTTGCCTCCAACAGTAAATACCTATACACTACATAAACAAACCCGTGTCTTACCAATAACCCCAGTGCCACCCATACGTTGGTACCAGCGATTGTCAGCGGATCAAGAAATATCATTACCCCGCATACCACTACTTTACCCTGATTGGGAAGAATTAATCGGTCCCCTGAACGTTCCCCTTCACCCCTCCTATCCTACAAGGAGGCCTTTGATATTACAGGAGAAAATTAACGGGGAATTAACTTCCTTTCCAAACCACCAATTAACAGTACAAACCTCTTGCCTACGAAATGGTGTTCCAACAAGGCTTGGACACATGGGGAGGATTGTGGTGCGCACCAACACCAGCGGGACCTGGCACTGATTCCACCATACCGCCGGTCCAACCCCAATATACGGGATTATCTCAGTTTGACCCAACAGCAAACTCCACCTATGTAGCACCAAAAACTATGTCTTCTGTTATGATTTTGTTACATGAAATGCGCGCAGATATGGAAGGATGTTTAGCCGCTATAGAAACCAATATAACTACAGTTTTTACCAACATACAGGCCGTATACAGCCAAATGGATGGGGTAGCAGGCGCACCAGGAATAGAAGCAATTAATAACCGCGTGCAAGGGATTGAACAATACGCCGCAGATATTCACAGGGATATACAAGCCCTCATGACTGACATAGCAACCATCTGAACACAAGTAAATCCAGGTACAGCCCGTTCCCCCCTCACATGTATACTGCCGCCGCCACCAAGGGTAGCCCAACCAGTAGTCGCGCAAGGAGGGCCAGCCATTTCAGTCAAATTGGCCAAACCTGAAAAATTCAACGGAAAACAAAAAGATAAATCTATGACATTCCACCTAGCATGTAACCAATTTGTAAGGGCCGCCTACCCAACGGCAACTTAAGAACAAAAAATACTTTTTGTCATGTCGTACCTAGAAGGAGACGCACGTAACTGGTTGCTTCCCTTCCAAGAACAAGACATGAATCCCAACACGCCCGTTGCATTTTTAAGGGATGAGAATCTGTTCTGGGAAGAATTTGATAAACACTTTGGAGAAATAAACAAGACAGAGAACTACCAACAGAAGTTCTACAAACTGAAACAGAAGAAATTAGTACAGGACTATCTCTGCGAGTTTCAAACATACTCTTCTCCCCTTAACTATGGTGACGCAGTACTTGGGGATATGTTTTACGATCGCCTTCAAGATTATATCAAGGATGCTATGCTAAATCAAGGATTTGACCCATTTGATGCACAAAATACCCTTCAAAGTGTTGTGGACCGCGCACTATACATTGATGCAAGGTTAGAAGCATACAAACCACATAAGAACACCTCTAACATCAAATTGTTGAGCGCTCCAAATAACCAAATCAACGGGACCAACCCACATACTTAAGTCCAATACGCCATCAGAGACAACGTCTGGATGTGTGACGCAAACAGCGAAAGTCTTAAAGGGAAAATCACCAGCATGGGAAAAAACAACAAAGGGAAACTTGTACCCAACGTCCAATGGAATAACCGTTTGGGTACAGTCCAAATCCGATTCTCGTCCCTTTGAAAAGATAACAACCCATTGAATGCGGCGCTCAACCACCCACCGCCACCACCGCCAATCAAGAAACCCAACATGGGCCCCGCGCCTATGGACTTAGATGCCGCAGGAAAAGGAAAGAACATTTTAACTTGTCATCACTGCGGAGGAAAGGGCCATATGGCTAAGGACTGCCCAACCAAACCGCTGTCCGGTTTTGTTGCAGAAGTCAAAGAACCAAAATCAGAAGAGGAAGAGTCGGTAAAAGACAATGCCTGAGCAGTTCCAGGAGGGCTGTCTTGGGCGAAATCTTGAACAATACGGTTATGCATAACAATAGTCTAGATATGGAATGTATGTCTCTTGGCATGAATCTCAACTCCATCTATACTTCCGTGCGTATCCATTAGCAACGCCTCCTGAAAAGAAATCCTCGTATAACGCAAAAAACTTCCATGGGTGGGCAATGGTTGATTCTGGCGCCACCTCCATATTTATTCACCGAAAAATCGTCAAGGAATTTAAAATATTTACCCAAAAACTTGCAAAACCAAGGAAACTCAAAGTAATTGACGGACAAGAAGTCGCTTCAGGACAAGTAGATACCTATTGCACACTGGAACTGGACATCTTTGACCATCACGAAACTGTCGAATGCTTTATAGTAGACATTGGAAAACACGACATAGTCTTAGGAATGTCTTGGTTAAAAAAGCATAACCCACACATGGACTGGGATAAAAAAATATTATCCTTTATCTTGGAATTCTGCTCAAATAGCTGCCTTAAAAGTACCCCTCAAATCAAGTTTAATCAGCACCCAGAGGAGGGGGAGATTGCCGCCACGGAAGAAGTCCTGAGCGAATACCAGGAATACAAATCAGTGTTTGCAGATGAGGAAACAACTCCTCTACCTCCACATAGACAGTACGATATATCTATTGATTTGAAACCGGACGCAAAACTTTGACAAAGACCTATTTATAGTCTAGGGGTCAAGGAAGACAAAGAACTACGGGAAACACTGGAACGGCAGTTAGAACACGGCTTGATTCAACCATCCAAATCACCAATGGCCTCACCTGTAATATTTGTTAAAAAGAAAAACGGAAAACTACGAATGTGCATTGATTATAGAAGGCTGAACGAGATGACGATCAAGAACGTATACCCCCTACCAAGGACAAATGATCTTATTGAAAAACTAAGGGGCACAAAGTTCTTTACAGAATTGGACCTCAAGTGGGGATACAACCTAGTCCGTATTAAACAAGGCGACGAATGGAAAACTGCTTTCAAAACAAAATACGGATTATTCAAATATCTAGTTATGCCTTTCGGCCTAACGAACGCACCTGCCACTTTCCAATACTTTATGAACGACGTCTTCCGAGATATTCTGGACATCTATGTAATTATTTATCTAGACGACATCTTGATCTTTTCAAAAACAAAAGAAGAACATCAACCTCAGGTGAAAGAAGTACTAAGACGGTTGAAAGAACACAACCTATACTGTAACCTAGAAAAATGTTTCTTCAAAGTTACTGAAATCGACTACCTAGTCCTAATTGTATTGCCAGAAGGGATCCAGGTAGACCAGGAAAAAGTCTCCAAAGCGGTAACATGGGATGTACCTAAAAAAGTAGTCAAACTTCAAGAATTCCTAGGATTTGTCAACTTTTACAGAAAATTCGTACCAGACTATTTGGAAACTGCGGTGCCCTTATTTAAACTTCTGAGAAAGAACCAACCATGGGAATGGTACGAGGAACAAGAAACGGCGTTCAGAAAACTCCAACATGCGTTAAAAAACGCCCCATTACTTATCCAACCAGACCCCGCAAAACAATTTTTCTTGGAATGCAATGCATCTAACTACGCCACGGGTGCAGTACTGTCTCAGATACATACAGACAGGAAATTACACCCCATTGCTTTCCTTTCGAAATCCATGACGCCAGCAGAACAAAATTATGACATCTATAATAAAGAGATGCTGGCAATCATCAAAGCCTTCAAGGAATGAAGACATCTCCTTGAACAAACCAATATACCCGTCCAGGTGATCTCAGACCACAAAAACCTGGAATATTTCAAAACGACAAAAGACTTGAAAGGACGCCTAGCATGATGGGCCAACTTTTTAGTCAACTATAACTTCCAAATTTTGTACAAACCGGGTGCCCAAAATTGTTGAGCAGATATCTTATCTAGGAAGGAAGAGCACAGACCTAAAGAGGGGGGTGAGAGCCAAGCTCTGCTCAACCCAGACCTTTTTATTGCAGCCATCCAACCAGATAACATCATTGATGATATGATCTGCAATGCTATATTGGAAGACAAACGTTTGAAAAAAATTATAAAAACCCTTCAAAACAACGACAAGGTGGAACACTGGGAATGGAACAACGGACTACTTATGTTTAAAGGCAAAGTATTTGTGCCAAAAGACAAAGAGATCCGCAAACTAATCCTAGAAAGCCGCCATGGCAACCCTGCAACTGGCCACCCTGGGCAATTTAGGACCTTAGAACTAGTATCCAGGAAATACTACTGGTTGTCCATGAAGAAAACGGTCAACCTTTACGTAAAAAACTGCGACTCATGCCAACAAAATAAGCACAGTAACCAAGTACCCCCCGGCCTACTTAATCCTATCAAACTACCGGATAGACCATGGGAAGAAATTACTTATGACTTAATTGTTGACCTGCCAGAGTCAGAAGGATTTGACGCCATCTTTACGGTAGTAGACCAACTATCTAAAATGGTCCATTTTATACCCACTACTTCCAACGTGTCCGCAATCGATGTAGCCAACCTTTTTGTCAACTACGTCTGGAAATTACATGGACTACCAGAGAAGACTATATCAGACCGCAGACCTCAATTCAATTCAATTCAAAGTTCTTGAAACAGCTATATTACTGCCTTAATATCGATCCTAAATTCTCCACTGCGTACTGTCCCCAAACAGATGGACAATCCGAACGTGCCAATCAAGTAGTAGAGGGATATCTTAGACACTACATATCCCACAGACAAGACGATTGGGTTTCTCTCCTGCCATTGGCAGAATTTGCCTATAACAACAGCGTAAACACTTCCACGGGAAAGACCCCTTTTATGGCATGCTACGGTTTTAATCCCCATTTTGCAGTCAGAGACAATTCCACAGGCAACGTTCCAGCAGCAGACAAACGAGCAGACTAGCTTAAAGAAAACTATGACAAACTCAAGGCAGCCTTACAATTGTCCAACAAAAAAATAAAAGAATACTACGATCGTAAACATAGGGCACCAGAGAACATCAAAGTTGGTAACAAGGTGTGGCTATCAAGCAAAGACATCACTATGGATAGACCCTGCAAGAAACTATCTGCCAAATGGTTGGGACCTTATAAGGTAATCAAAAAAATAGGATCGCACGCGTTTAAACTGGAACTACCGCATACACTCAAAGTCCATCCGGTATTCCACGTATCAAAACTTGCGTCAAAAACAGAAGATCCGTTTGAATGAGAACCTGTATCCTTACCACACGACATAACGCCTGAAGGGGAAGAAGAATGGGAGGTTGAAAAAATTATTAACTTAAAAAAGGAACGAGGTATCATAAAATATCTAGTTAAATGGAAAGGATATGGACCAGAAGGCAATACTTGGGAACCATACAAGCATCTCACCAACACCCAAGCTTGCTTGAAACAATTCCACAAATCCAACCCTCGAGCTCTGAAGGACCCTCAGGCTTAGACGGGGGGAAGTGTCATGACCTGACACGCTTTTCCACTAATAATTCTATTTTCCATAATCATGTGACTCACGGAAGGTTCTAGAACAATGACTCAGCCTATTTCACATGTGGTTGCAAATATGTATGACTCGTGTATTGCACCATCTGTGTGTGCGTGTTTGTTTGATCGTGGCTACTTCATGTATATAAGCAAGGTCAAGTTCTGTCATGACCTGACACGACCTTCTCCAATATATTCTGGATTATTAACATTTTCCAGAGACAGTTTCCTTTCTCGACATATTTATATCACATGACTTATGGAATGTTCTGGATTGCTGACCAAAGATGTATTTCAACTCGTTTTGCAAATACCGGTATGACTCACGATCGCACCATCTGTTTGTACATGTAGATTTGATAGTGGCTCATACTTGTATATAATGAGGGCGAGTTCGTCGGTGTCTAACCAGGAACTCGACCTCTTCGTCAATACAAGAGTTCTCCTCATTCTTCTAGTCACTGAGCTCTCTTAGAGTTCATACTCTATACTAAATCCTTCGGAGCTCTGACAAGTTCGACGGTACAAACCAAGAACTTGACCTCCTGTCAATAGGAAGTCCACACTATGACCTCTTACATCCTCTGGCCACTGAGTACATCGCTCAAGCCCTACACTACACCCAGAACTAGTTTGGGCTTGACAGTCAATCAATGTCTTTATGTTTCAAGACTCCGTTCATACTGACCTGACAGTGAAGACAAACGTCTTGGTTTCGCAGGACGGAACAGCGAAGCTTACTGATTTCGGTTGCACAACTCTAAAGCAAGATGCTACGGCTGGATTTGCTCACACGGC
>WSLO01000580.1:0-14619 GCA_019677385.1 Ceratobasidium sp. 392 | reverse complement strand
CCTCTAAATCAGCCTTATATCCTACCAACAATGTCGACCTTCCTGTACTTTTCTTCGTAGCGGGCGACCGCCTGCGGATGAGCGGCCTTACAATCAATCCGCTTTTCGCTGTCGGGCGCCGCCTGATCTGTATAAACTGCGATGGTGTTCTCTGCAAGGAAGCGGTGCGCGTCGGACGGGGAGTCGAAGGCCAACTCGTTTGCTACAAATGACAATGGGAGTTGAAGATATCTAAAAGGCTAAGTCAGATCGAGAGGTTGAACCAAATAACCCCATTACTTACGCCTTCGTCATAATAATCAGGGCCGAAACTCTTTCACGAGCCAGCATGTGGTCCATGATGTATCCACCCATATTAGGTGCTTTCAGATACAGCTCAAAAAATCTATGATAGTTGTTGGCGATTAATGCTGCCTGGACCTCGAGTGCATGGCGCACGACTTCGGTGGACTTCATTTCGGGAGTTAGCTGAGCCAGTAGCAGATTCGTTTCTGTTGATCGAAGGTAGGTAGAGTCTAGACGAATAGAAGATTAAACTTACCACTCCTGTTCTTTGTGTGTACAAGATATAAGATACGATAGGCCAAAAATTCGTTAGCGTGACCGGTGATACCGGCTTCGTATAATAGTCGTAAATTACTCTGACACTGATTGAACTCAACAAGATCCGACTAGACCACTCGTCAGTGAAAAGTAGGATTAGCGACAAAAAATAACTCACTGCTTCGAGCGCCATCCGGGCGTGGATTTCGTATACCTGTACTGTGAACGAATTCTTGATGCGTTGAACCTAACCCGAAAAGCGTCAAAAATAGCAACAGTCAGTGATGTAATTAGATACCGTTAAATCTTGGCGGAGACTTTTGAACTGGTCACATGCCCAGCGATAATCGTTAGTCTGTCTCCATCTCTTCTTCAATTCTTCCAGTGTTCTCTGCAATACTTCCAATGGCCGGATAGTGCTGGGATCAGGAGCCTACAAGTCATTTAGAACACGGTTAGTAGTAGGCAAATGGGTCTCACCGAGGTTAGGCGGAGATAGTTCTTGAACAATTCTCTCGATGTTCCTACGACAGTGAACCTATCCCAATCAATAACGTTCTGTGCGAAGATGTTAGTATCGTACACTCTAAATCATAGGTTTATAAACATACCGGATCGCCATCTCCAACGTCTTCAGTGGTCGTATTTGCATATTTTCGCTTGCTAATTGCTCCCGCAGAACGATATGCCATGGGTGTATAGGTAGGCGTATTGTCCCTGGCGATATCAAATCCTGTGGGGGATTGAGAATGGTGAGTAAATTGTGTGCCAGAAAACATCCCGGAAGCCTTCTGCTTTTCGATTTCGTGCTCGCGTTCGAACCTGCGCTTGCGTTTTTCGAGGCGGGTCTCATTGTCCGTGGCCACGCCGGAGATGGTTGTTTTCTTAAGCTTCTTTTGAGTGGCGGTGATGTCGGGCCTGTTCGTGTGGTTAGAATCCAGTATTTCTTTATACTGCACCACTCACTGAGATTTACGTTTAATTGCTGGTTTGGGCTGAAGGCTGCCAAAGAGTCAAACATTAGCGTGACATTCGGCAAAATGTTACCAACTTACGATTTAAGCTGAACCCCTGTCCAATCGGTCGTCCAGAGTGTCTGGTTCGTATAAGCTTCAGATATTAGCGCCTTCATCTCTGCATCTGCATCCGCCTTGTTTAATGAGTTCATTTGCCTTAGCTGCGTGGCAACCCAATCCCTAAAATATCTTGTTTAGGAGGTTGTTGTCCTGGGAGAAAGTTTGACTCACTTTAACGACTGTGGCCAACTTGCTGCCATTGTGTATTCGAGGAAGTCGCTTGGTTTGAGCTATTGACTCTAGGTTGCTTTGTTGGTTCGGGGAATGGCCACAAATATTGAATGTTAAGTTTTAGACTCTACCGGTGGTGGTGCGCTGGAAGGGCAAGGTGCCGATTACAGAATCAGATCACGTGGCTACCTTGCACAGCCAATCAGGTTCATCACGGCATTTCTTCCCCATAAAAGTTAGCTTTGCTCGCAATTTAGTACTACGCAGCCCCATCTAAATCGCTGGCACTGTCTCCTAGTGTTGGCACCTTCAATCATGATTCAGAGAGCTCTACAATGCTGTAGTGAGCACCGTAGTTAGTTTCATATCGATGTAAACATAACATTTACTTTGGTTAGACTACAGCGTCACACGAAATTTGGTACGGTTCAGCAGAGGTCCCACCACTTTGAGGCTGGTAGAATCGAGAACTGTGACTCGAGAGCTGCCTAGAAGTCGCTCAGTAGGCCTCCGTATGCGCAACCCCCCCTCCGCGATCTCCGAAGTTTCTAACTCACACTTTGATCGCATAGGGTGGGCCTCTTCTATTACCCCTAATTCGTCCACGCGCGACCCCGCCGAAATGGAGGCCTTACTCACATTAGAGGAAGGGACTCGAAAGCTTGAAGAGGGCGATGTGGAAGGAGCTCGTGTGTTATATCAGCGTAGTGTGGATGTCAGACGCAATGCTTCTAACCTGTTCAACTTGGGCGTCACAAAATATCATGCGAGTGAGTTTTCCTTTGCGCATCCCCTGGACAACGTTTATGCTAGTTGCATGGTCACATATAGAAGACTTTGACGGGGCTATTGAAAACTGGAAAGAATCAATCGAACTCCAACCTGATTCCCCAGATGCACATACAAGTCAGTCGTTCACTTGGGCGACGCATAGAGCCAACGATAAAGCTCGTCGGTATACTTAGACCTCGCGAGTGCCTATATCATGAACCCAGTTCCTAAGCCTCAACTTGCGCTTCAACACTTGAGGTCAGGTTTATCTATGTACGTTAGCCTACTGGAGTCTGATAATTCCTGCAGAATTGCGGTTCAATTGTCGCCGCAAGATCCTGAAATTGCATTCAATCTAGCAGCTGTGCTGGAAGCGTGTAAGCCCATCCAATTTTGCCTAATCGTTTAAGCTCACGGCAGCCGTTTTGTTCAGGTGGCCAACTAGAAGAGGCGTTGAGATATTACACGTCAAGTAAGGAGAATGGCGTAGAGCGAGCGTCGGTTCACATTCGCAACGTGTGTATATGTCTATAGATTCTGAGAGATTCGCTGACTCCACAGTCATGTGTAGGTCAGTGCCAAAATTCTGGGGCAACGAGCAAAAGCTCAAGCCACGTCTGAAGCCCCCCTAAAAGATGATAGCCAATAGAACACTAGCAGACGCTGACTTTTTATTGTTTTGATTAAGCCCGTACCGTTGGCACTACTCATAACCAAGCGTCAAACTAAAACTCTCAGCTCTGAATCAATTTCTTCCGATAACCTGGGTATATCATGCGTGGTAACTACTAGTGCCATAACTATGCCTTGGTATCTTGGGGTAGCGCGGAATCTTTGGCCAGGGACCTTACTTGAGCAGGATCATGATAGCCTAGTCGCTGCGCTTCACTCGTTGCCATCGGGACAGACAAAGCCTGAAGTACATTAGCAAGGATAGTCGTGGCAGGGACACCAACTGAGTGATTGCCCTGGGGGTGTATCCGTTGGTCGTTTCCCACTCTGCTGGCTCTCGCTGCCTCGCCGCCCGAGTCGAGAGCACTGAAAGGTTGGGCCTCAGCTCTTGCCCAAGTATCTAGTTCTACGAGGCTTGGGGACGGATCCCCGGGACGTGGCATGTAATGGGGATGGTTCTCCCGAAGCCAACGTATTGCTCTACGGGTCTCCGCCTCCTCGGCGGCGCGATGAGCATCCTGTAAATGTTTAGCAGCTATATTTCGATTGGGTTTAGCTCCTGGCCGGAGATATGGAGGCGTGCTCTCTTCTGCTCTGTTGATCAAGGCGCTCACGACATAAGCACGTGGGAAGACATTACGTCCCAATGCGGGCCATGTACGCCGTTCTCTGAGCCAGGAGAGATCGAACAATTTGCGATTAGGAGAGGATGTCGTGTTGGCCCTGGGTCTCGCCTGCTCGGTTATATCTGTAGTAGGCGAGTCAAGGCCGATCCCAAGTAGATGACCTAATGTCTTGAGCGCGCGCCCGATTCCTGCTGAGCCGTGCCACTCGGATCTCCAAGAGACAAAGGCCCCCATCGCACGCTTCCATACCCGCGAGAATGTGAGCTTGTTTCTGCGTGGGGGCAACGTGTACGCGAGCTCCAAAACATCGTTTACGTAGCTCGAATCACCCGTGCGCAGCGCGTGTCCAGCGAGGCGGACGTATATGCTTTCCACGCGAATATCGAGTTCGTGTCGCGCTTCGGCGAGTACCGCCTCTGGGGGCCGTTGGAATACTCCTCCCCCTGGAGTATGCGCTAGTAGGGATGGAGCATCTTCTGGATCGCGGATATCACAAAGTCTCCGGAAAGCACCACACAACGAGGCTAGTGAATGGAACAGTAAAAGAGCGGCAAGAGAATCACCCTCGATGAGACGATCACGGATGAGGAGCGACAGTCTCTGGGCTTCGGCCAATGTTCTGGACACTGGCCATTGCCCTGGAACGGGACCAGCCGGTAGATCGAGAGCAGGATCCGTTTCAGACCCAACTGACCCATATGAATTGACATGATGAGGGCGTAGGGACGATAACTTTGCAAGTTGATCCAAAGTTCTTTGGTAATTCCATGGTTGGTCAATACCGATGAGCGCGTCAATGCGACTTGACAAAGCCTTTAGCTCGGTCTTGCTTGCGGTAGAACGGGCAAGAGCATCGGCCACGTCTTCGCGCAGAGAAAGCATAACATCCGCCCAGGCCATTTGAAGCAGCATTTGCCCATCATTCCCGAACTGTTTGGGACTGGTTGTATGTGCAGTTCGCGCGAGAATGTTGGTGATAATCTTCCCAACAGTTGACCATGTTTCCTGATCGAGCACCAGACGATCTAGTCGAAATCTAGGAGGGTGGTATTTAGACACCGGTCGTACCATCCCCTCTTGGACATTACTATCAGGAGGGTCATGGGATGCTGGATCGTATTGCTCAGGCTCTGTTCCCTGGGTTTCGAGCTTTAGGATGGAACCAAGCCCTCGAAATACGTCGGCTAGCATTCGTGAACTTGGAGCCATGTTTTCTGCCGCAATACGATCGAAGATTGCCCCTAGTTGGCCGAGAATACCTTCAACTGGAGGGTGGGTGGCCGGCGAATGGAAAATTCTCTTCGTTTTGCGTTCGCGAGATTCAGAGGCACGGCGCAGGTCCAGGTCGGGAGATGGTACAAGTCGCTTAAAAAGTGATTGAATCGCTCTCTTGTACACGAGCTCACTACAAGGTATAGAGGCTCGGACAGCAGCAGAATAGACAGTAAGCACCAAGCCCGGATTATCTGCCTTAAAACATGCGTTAATGAGCTTTGTATACACACTAGACAGCCGACGCGCAAGCGTAGAATGATGGGCTTGAGGCAAAGTACTTGTAGACTGAGTCCGTGCAAGTTCTCGAGTGAGAGATGGCAGTATATTGGAGTTACCCAACTCGATTGCAGCGTCCACCAGCGTTTCGAGAGCTTCTGGAGATAAATACAGAGACCCAAGAGGTTTAGATAAGCCAGTCGCCCCTTGAGCAATTCGATTCAAGAGAGCAGCAGCACGAGCATCCAGCTTCGCATGCAGAAGGCTCAATATAACGATAATCAAAGGATGTTCTGGAAGCAGGCAAATACTCAAGGGAGGTCGAGGGTATGGACAATACCGAACGACGAAGTCTGCAATAGCCGGACGCCAAGCTGAGTTACGAGATAAAATAGTAAGACGATCTTCAGCGGTACGCGAGTCGAGCAGATCTACCCTGGTAGCTTTGCTTGTCAAACTAGAAGTTGGGGGCTGAGGTCCACTATGTTAACGGTTTGATGATCGATACAGCACATCAAAACCTACATCCTGAGACTGTGTCGAGTAGCAAACTTCACTACTCTTGGAGCACACTGGTGAGACTGGGTTTGGGTGAGCGGTAATTTGGGCATCCTTGGGCTGCTAAAAAATGCGGAGTTAGTTTGAGGTTTACACTAGACTCGCGCGACACGCCTTTTCAACCGATATCTTGTCATGTTTAAAAAGCGCAGAAAATGATGTAAAGTACAAGTTAGTTATCCGAGTGGATTTCGGCCATTTTATCTGCGGCTGGTGTCGTAAATGTATCATCAAGCTGGATCACATTCTACAGAGGAATGGAAGGACGAAGATCTATGGCAACCCACGAAAAGTTGAGGGTTGTAAGACTGTAACAAGTGTAACGGGTTATGGCTTATAATTGGCCATGGTTCCATTTCCAATACCCGCGCTCCTCGCGTCTCGCGATCGCGTGTCAAAGTGGTCTCATAAAATAAACCTCGTCGACGGCTCCTCCAAAACATCGATATAGAGTTTTCTCCGGTCTAAGACTCACGTCTAGTCTCTCCCTTACTATCATTCATTTGCTGTATTCTCGCCATGTATACTGAGCTGGAAGTACCTCTGGATCCTAAAAAACCGTTCACAGACTATACACGCTGGCGACTTCAATGCACGGAAGGTGGTCGACAAGTTTGGCACTATGTTGATGAGTCGCAGACCAAAGAATGGCCTCAAACTACTTGCGATAAATACTGGCTAGGTCTCCCAACTGTACGTGATGGTTACCTGGCAGCCCTTCGTTTTTATCACCTCTGTTTGCAGGAGCTACCTGATTTACCCCCCGCAACGGATGCACGTTCGGCAGCTCGAAGGGGTTTTGAGTTCTATAAGCATTTGCAAGACGACGACGGACACTGGCCTGGGGAATATGGAGGACCGATGTTTTTACTCCCTGGATTAGTTATTGGCTCATACGTTTCGGGAATGGAATTTGGCGAAGCAGAGCGTTTAGAGATGATTCGATACCTTATGAACCGGGCATCACCAGTTGACGGTGGTTGGGGAATGTAAGAGGATTTCGTTCAGTACTAAGGCTCACTTGTTTGCTGACTTCGTTGAAGCCACATCGAGGGGCACACAACGGTGTTTGGGACGGCACTTAACTACGTCGCCGCGCGCTTGTTGGGGTGTAGTGCCTCCCATCCCACTATGGTACGAGCTCGGGAAACCTTGCATAGGCTTGGTAAGTTCACCCTGATTTTCTCGTGAAGTCTTGTGTTTATATACTTGCATATAGGAGGAGCAACTGGTATTCCATCTTGGGGTAAAACCTGGCTATCGATCCTCAACGTTTATGATTGGGAAGGTGTAAATCCTATCCCCCCTGAACTTTGGTGCGTCTGAAACAACGTGTTCAAGCTTGATCTATGCTGAAATTGTACGAGAAGGTTTTTGCCGGAATGGGCACCAGTACACCCTCACCGATGGTGGATTCACACACGTAACGTATACATTCCCATGAGCTGGTTGTACGGCAACCGTGTCAAGGCTCCGGAAGACCCGCTAATTCTTGCCCTGAGGCAAGAGCTCTATGTCGAGCCCTACGAAAAGATTGATTGGATAAAACAGCGAAATAATATCAACCCTGTCGACGTTTTTGCACCGCACACACTCCTACTCGACACTCTTAATGCCATCCTTGGCGCATATGAGAGTTGCGCAATCCCACCCCTTCGCCAAAAAGCCTTGGATTATTGCTACAACCTTATCGTCATGGAAGATGAGAACACAGGACATACTACGCTGGCCCCCGTATCCAAAATGTTTAACTTGGTCGTGCGGGCTTATGCCGAGGGACCACATTCCCGTTCCTATCAGCTCCACGAAAGTACTCGTTGTGATTTCGTGTGGCTTGGTGCTGAGGGTATGATGATGAACGGCACCAATGGAAGCCAGCTTTGGGACTTGAGCTTTATCTCTCAGGCTATGGTCGAGTCTGGTTTTGGAGAGGAGGAAGCCGTCCGACCACATCTTATTAAAGCTCTCGAGTGGCTGGATGGCTGTCAGATTCGGGATAACCCGAAGTTTTACAAGGAGGCTTATCGCCACACATCGAAAGGCGCGTGGCCGTTTAGTACTAAAGTGCAAAGCTACACGGTCAGCGATTGTACCGCCGAAGGACTGAAGGCAGTCTTGTATCTTCAAGAACAAATGTCGTAAGTTTGCGTTTCGCATATACTTTATTTACGTCTAATAAGTTCAGATACACGCCAAAACTACTTTCTAAGGAACGACTTTGTGACGCCGTTGATGTTCTGCTAACAATGCAGAATTCGGATGGAGGATTTGCGTCCTACGAACTCGTCCGGGGACCTAAACTACTCGAACTCATCAACCCAGCGGAAGTGTTTGGTGAGATCTGGCCATCACTGAAGCGGCTGTAGCTCCCTAATATCATTCATAGGGGACATTATGATCGAGTTTACCTATCCGGAATGTACCACTTCCGTAATCACCGGACTGGCTCATTTCAGACGGGTATTCCCCGAATATCGGCGTGAAGAGATCGAGTGAGCCACCTTTATCTACTCTTTCCTTTCTTAGTTATAACACGCTGAACCGTACAAGCGTTACTATACGCAAGGCGATCAAATTCCTGCATAACGTACAGAAACCAGAAGGTGGATGGTTTGGCTCGTGGGGCATCTGCTTTACCTACGCCACGATGTTCGCGCTTGAAAGCCTCTCGCTAGTGAACGAAACGTATGCTAATAGCAGTCATGCGAAGAGAGCGTGCGAATTTTTGTTATCCAAACAAAAAGATGATGGGGGGTGGGGAGAGAGCTACCGTGTAAGTCACTTCTGCACCCAAGTATTGGCGCCGCGCGAACACTAACCCAAACCCACTCGTTCGACTGTACTCTGACTCACTCGTATCCAGTCGTGCGTCGAAGGTATCTGGGTTGAGCACGAAATGTCCCAGGTTGTTCAGACATCGTGGGCGGCTCTTGCGCTAATATATGCTAAATACCCGCATCGAGAGCCCATCGAGCGCGCGGTTAAACTTGTGATGAGCCGGCAGCTGTCGGTAGGTGCCCATTTTACTAGTGTTACCCAGCATGTCCTTAGCTTGTGCTCCTCAGGATGGATCATGGGCGCAGGAAGCCATTGAGGGCATTTTCAACCGGAACTGCGCGATTTCCTACCCCAATTTCAAGTTCTCGTTTACGATTTGGATGTTAGGCAAGGCGCACGAGTATCTTAGTAGACTTGGCAAAGATTAGAGGACACATAGTTATATTTGGGTTACTTTTATCTCATACTATACGCGTTTTGTTCAGTCGCCCAACTATATGCAGTCCAGCACCGATCTGTACACCGCAAAAAAGCCGTTTTGCCACTCTTAGTCATCAACGTCCATAGCTGACTAATCGGAATTTCTTCAATCCGATCTCCACCACACTTGCTCACTCGCAGTGTGCTCGAAATGTCTTTCTCTAACAATGCCACCGAAAACTCGTCAAATGGCTCTCGTGAAGACGCAGCAGCATACCTTCGTAATGCGTCGTTTTCTCGTGGTGAAGGCTCTACTCTTCCAGCAACTGCAGTAACCGCCTCGGACCTATTGAATGCCACTTCGTTCGACCCTTCTAGGCTTCACCCTATGGCAGGTCTGAGCGACAAGCTGGACTATCTTTCCTTGGATGATGAGAAGACGAATTCGCTACCTGGTACTGGGACTGCGCTTCCTAGTCGTGGATGGAGTGATGATCTCTGTTACGGAACTGGGACAACTTATCTTTCAGGTATGCGGTAATCTTATGCAGCCTTCTAGCCATGTCCGTAGGACAATGAGCAATTTCTAGCGGTTTAACTTATTTATTTATTGTCCGCGCGGCACAGGACTTGCGCTTGGCGGTCTCTATGGTGTGCGAGAAGGATACGCTCGCCCCCTATCTGTATCGAGCACGAGACTACGGGTCAACAGTATTCTGAACTCTGTAACTCGGCGAGGCTCATATTTCGCCAATTCTGCTGGCGTAATTGGTGAGCACGAATATCTTTGACACAACACTACCGACTAATGAGCAACATTGAAAGCGCTGATGTACAACATCCTTAACTCGAGTATTGATTCATGGCGAGGCAAACACGATGCCTGGGGTAGTATGGCCGCGGGCGGGCTCAGTGGCGCTATTTACAAATCGACCGGTATGATATTTTGTGCCCTCGTTTTTTTAACACCGCGATGATCTGATACACATATGTATTGAAGCCGGGGTGCGACCAGCGCTAGCGGCAGCAGGGATTATGACTGGGTTGGCTGGAACCTGGAGTTGGATCAAACGCACAGTCATATAGTTTCGATATGTGTTTATTCTTGCTGCCTTTTGTATCTATATCGATATATACAGATCATCACTCCCATCCAGTGTGTCATTAGAACCAGCGAACAATCAACCAGATGTCCGATCTTGCAGATTCGAAGCGCCCAAGAACATCCTCTTGGCACTCGCCTTGATTATGTGTGCCGTATGTTCAACAGCGCTTTGTACGGACGCTGAAAGCGTTCGTGGCAGCAAGGCGATGGATATATCCGAGCTACACGATGGTTTAAGGTTTGTACGAATCCTTTAGTCACCGAACTCGGACCTGAGCGGAGTTATGATTCTTGTTCATCGCTCAGCATACCATATCTTCTACTACCACAAAATGGGAAACCCTCATGCTGGTCTGAGGAAGCTCCTAGTGGTGACCAGGGGTCATGTGAGTAGGGAAGCTTATTGATCTGGAAACTTACCGTCCAATGCCAGCGACCGCACAATTGGCACCTGTGTGGTAGAATTCGAGCTAGCGTGCTCCCCCCTGTGCGGCGATCGTCTCGTTTTTTTACTCCTTGTTGGAAAACCGTATCTACATTCCAGCGCTCGCTCTTCCCCTTTCTCACTACTCTACCGCCTCTTAGTCTGCTTGTAACATCCAATAGGAACCTATAAGGCAATTACATGTCACTGAACATTGTTTGATTAACTTGCATTTTTGCCCTAGTTTACTTGCGCGATCGATCACCCAAGCTGGCAGCACGACCAGCGGAGCCGGGGCACGCCGCGTAATAGCAGGGCGCTGCACGTATAAATTGTACGAGATATGTTTGCTCTTGCCAGCACTAACGGCTCCCCCTCCCCTTTTTCGCAGCATTCTACCAGTATAATGTCGTGGACAAGAGTCGAGACGCCCCATGTCTCCATCGCGCTACTAATCGGCTCTCTCCGAAGACGAGGATCCCATGAACAACGCCTTGCCGCATTCTGTCGATTGAATTGTGGTGTAAAACCTCGGTTTCAACGACATCTCATTTATATATTCTCAGGACATGGATCAGACTCCTCTCCATCTCCCTCTCCTTCACCGTCCCCACCACCTCCCTCGGCACCAACTCAGGATACGCAAACAAATGCAGTTCCGTCCCGCTCATTCCGTTCATCCTCGCACTCTAGCAGGTCTGGCTCCGAATCTCTACGGATTTCGCCTGCGAGTTTACAGACCGGGGATGATAGAGAAGGTGTGGCCACATCAGAAGATGGCGAAAGGTGAGTTGAACCGCATGGGATTGTCTGAGATATATGCCCATTTACACAATACTCTATTACTCAGGACCTACTATCTTGAGGTCGTACAATCACCAGAGCGAACCGCCGAGTTCGGAAATGCCGCCCTGTCACGACTACCCCTCGCGCCTCCGCTGGTTGTGCAGCTGATCGTTCGCAATCGCAGCGGCACCGAGATTCATATGTAAGGCTACCCTATTCACAAGCACGCGCATATGGCTGAAATTCTTACACAGACACGGAGAACTGCCATTCCTTGTTGCTCACTTGGCATTATTGTCCGAGAACGGCGGGCAATACGTCGATGTCCCCCCTAACGATAGCCAGCTCCCGGTTTCTCTGTCTCAGAGACTACTTTATGGGACGTTGGCGTCATCGCCACACCACCTACAGGATCAGCAAGGACATCCCGGCATCTACTTCATATTCCCCGATGTCAGTGTAAGGAACTGTGGCAGATACAGGCTACGTGTTTCGTTGCTGAGAATCTCCAGGCAAGTGTTGTTTTCTTGGGTCTCGCACATACGCTGAAGTCTTCTGCTAACAGGCCTGATAGCAACTTGGTGATGGAAGCTGGAACGGGCACAGCGATTGTTTCGACGAGAACCAGAGTTTTCGAAGTCGTACCCCAGGCTGAATACGTTGCCCCTGGTGAGAAGCCAACAGACACAACACCATGATCCCTCTTGCTGAAACGTTCGTGCCTAGCCACCACCAGCTTGACCCAATGTTTTCACCGCCAAGGGGCTAGGATGTACACACCTCCTTCTAGTACACCGTCTGCCCGTCGCTAACCTTTTTTTGATGTATTAACAGGTTCCAACCGTTCTCTCGTAATTCATGATAAATATCATATGTGTAGTTTCATTGTTTTGGCACTGGCTTTACTTCATGTTTTCCTCAAGCTCACCATCCTACCGCGATTTCAAAGTCCGGATATGTATATTGTATTGAATAGACTACGTGTATTGGATCTTCGTAATGATGCGCTTTTAGGCGACATGGGACGAGGAAGGACAAGTGTATGCGCCTCTGTCTAAGGCACCTCCCTCAGAATTCAGTGCCGAGACCAAGCGTCAAGCTCTATCGTTGGTAACGTGGGTGTATATACTATATATACTACGCTCAGCACCATCTAGGCTTATGGTATTAGAAGGTAAATTGGAGTTAGACCGCGTGAGCTATGGGGCAAATTTTACTGTGTGAACGTAAGACGTACACTGACAATGCAATGAGGGGCTACAGTACCCGGGATTATAGTAGGCTGAGTGACCAGCGCAGTGACTGATGATCAAGCTTTACCAGGCAAAAGCTCACCGCAAGCTTGTTTTAGTCCACTAAGTCGGACGGAAAAGCTAGGTTACTCCGTGAAGTACCGAGGGAGCTTGATGATTCGAGCTCCGTAACTTGGTAAGGGAGTCCATATCACAACAATACTTTGCGTGATTGAGCGTCGACCAGGAGCGGCTAGGCCATAACTTTGTGCCGCACGTCTCCTGGGAGGTGGCGTTGTCATACCAGACGCTGGGAACTGCTGGGTGATGGCCATTACGCTGGTTAAGTGCAGCGTATCACCACTGACACGGTACTTCGGTGGGGAGAACGATAACTACATACCTCGACTTGTCAGGGATATCACGTAGAATATGGATTCGGGGTTGCAGCAGTTCTACAGCCGGGATATGTAGTGTGTATGCGAAAAAAAAAAAAATTGATGCGAGTTGGTAAGCCGTTTTAAGGTTAAATACAATCCACAGGGACAGCGAAGGGTAATGAAACAGTACGTCCTCCCGCGTGGTGTCCTGTTTGCCTTGAGGGGTTGACGTCGCAAGTAATAAAACAGCCGAGGGTCTGAAGTCTAGAGCCATGGATGCGCGTTTGAACGCACTAGTGCCAGATGCGGGTAATGGTTGTGTATCTTAAAATGTGCCGTCCAAGCTAGACGCATGTGCTCTAGGGTCGAGGAAACCAATACGAGAGATGGTTTGTAAGTCTCAAAAACGGAGAATGCTTGGCAGTACAAGCTGCTAGTGCTTCAAATCGTGCGCGACTCTGTTCACAGATGCAGACAAAAATTGCCTACACAGGTCGAGAATAGATTTATGTAGCATATGGTGTAGCTTCGCAGAGCAGTTCTTATGTAGGAAGTTGACGCTATACAGCGTGCTATATGTCGTAGTGGTGAATGCGTTAAATTGGGATAAGTCTTCGAAATAAAAGGCCTAGACAATGAGTAAGCCGGCCCGTGATTTCGGCTCCGAAACAGCTGCTCCACAAACTCGTTAAATGAACGGGAACGAATATTGTTATCATAAATATTTGATGAGAGTGGGTATAGAAGGTACACATAGACACAGCAACGGTCAGGAAAGTAGATCACATGCATTGACATAAACAGAATAATCGGGCATAGAACAATTATCTCATCTGGCGGCGGCAACCTCCTCGAGCTGCTTAACCGTCTCGGCGACACCCCAGGTTGGCTCGAATCGAGGCATCTGGTCCCCCACTGTTTCTTCGAAGCCCTGCTGAGCTGCGTTCGATATCTGCTCGCGTAGCTCTGGTAGTATATTTCTTAGGGCTGTTGATTCGGAACTCGCACTGTTGTTCAGCACGGAAGACAGCAAGCCACCCTCGGTCGCTGTTGTAGAGAGGTTGCCTAGCACAGGTTGTGCTCGTACCGCCTGAAGGACCCCCCGACGACCAACGCCAGCAAGTAAGCTCGTGCATTCTGCCAATCACGCCAACAGACGATTAATTTAAATCAACTCGGCATTGCTTGGCGTTACTTACCCGCACTGGATTGACTAATAGCAGCCCTCGCAGACGGTGCGGATGTCGCAATACTATGGGATATTGTAGTGCGACTGGCTGTTGCCACAGTGGATGCCGCAGAGGTCACGGAGGTTGCTGAGATTGCTGCTTCTTCCTTGAGCACATTCATGATAGTAGAAGCCATATAACTGCAGTGATATACGAAGAGTAGAGATAGGTAGGCTTGGATTATAAAAGTTGTAGATTACGGGTGGGGGACGATGGGGATCCAGGCGCAGCTTATATAGACCCCACACTTACAAATTCAGGGACCATTGCGTCATAGCGACCATTGGCTGAGTCGATCTGGGCTTGACAAATTCCAACGACCACTCAGTAGGTGTAGATGTGCTGAATACATGTATT
>WSLO01000579.1:0-14619 GCA_019677385.1 Ceratobasidium sp. 392 | reverse complement strand
AGAGCCGTTACATCTTTCCCACGTTACATTGTTATGAGTCAGGCGCCACGTCACTATGGAAGCTTCTGGAACGATGACAAAGAACACGTGACAAGAACAAGTTACAGGATTACAAATACGAGCGCTTGTGGTTATTACGTAAGCTAAGTAACTATACTACTCGTAATTCTGAATATCCATGACTTGAAGAAAATATAAGAGAAATAGTCCATTATTAAATTATAGAAAATGAAGAATAAATCCGTGTCCTGACGTTGGGTCATGACACGCTGGGTCTGCTGGGTTACGTTCTGCATGAACGTAGGCATGTGGTCTTCAGCAGATTGCCAGTTAAATTTGAGCATGTCAGCGCGTGCGGCTGCCATTGGGTCAAGGTGACACAATTGGTTAGTCGAGGCAGAGGCGGCCGGTTGTTGGCGTGGGGTCATCTTGGGCTGACTCAAAGGCTTGGCTCGGTTCAGTCAAATTTGAGAGCGGAGCTGTGCATTGGCGCAAGCCTTCTCAAGCTCAGCGCCAGCAGCCTTGGCTTTGGCCTCCATCTCATCCAGGGTACTGTTTAACTGAGCACGGAAGTTGCGCAAGAACTGGTCGGGGCAAGTGTGGGTTGGCAGAGGGTTGTTTGTTTGGTGGGTGTTGGACGCGGAGGCATTATTGGGGCCGGAGGTTTTGCTGGGGCCGGCGTCGGCATGGGCATGCAATTGCACACCGCCATAAGTGCGCGGCTGTGTAGGCGGCTCAACCTCGTCCTGCCAGGGAGAGGTGCCAGCCTCGTTGTTGCCTGTCCCGTCCTCCACCTCAACCTCCATCCCGGCAAAGCCCAACCTATGCTCTTGTTCCTTACCCTTACCCTTACCCTGCTCCCATTCTTTCCCCTTCCCACCCTTCTCCCACTCCATCTCCCCAGCAATGACTTCTGCTTGAAGACGCGTGTGAACCAGGCTGCAACTGGGGTTAGCGCTGACCAACAGATCAACGACCGAGGGCAGGAGCAAGCTGCCGAGAGAGGGAGAGCCGGAGTTGGGGCCAGATGGTGTCTGTCCATTGAGCGGGTGGTTGAGCACAGTAGTCGTGGTGTTGTGGCACAAAAGTTGAGGTGCTGTGGCAATAGACGGCTCCGCCTGGATAGCCGCAGCCGGCCCAGGCGGAGGTGGAGGCCCGGGCAGATTGGTTGAAGGTGAGGCAGCCTCTTTGTTGGTCTCAGGCTTGGTGTCCAAGTTGTTAGGGTCGACCATGCATGGGCGTTTGGAAGTGGGTGGAGTGTTGTGGTTGGGGGACGGGTGCTTCTGGCTGAGATGCCACCTGCTGCCTACAGCAATTGGTGCGGGCAGAAGGAGAACGATCTGTCGAAGTTGAATAAGTAAAATCATAAGAAAATATGAATAAATGCGGAACTTACTGAAGTACGTTGCCCCAGAGCTGCCATGGATGGCGCTGCATTCCTTTTGTGTACTTCCAGCATGGCTTGAACGTCATTGTCAGCGCAGCCAGCAAGGTTGGCGTTGAGGGACCGCTCTGTGTACTTGCAGAGTGTTTCGTAGCCTGGGGCGCAGGAGACATATGTAAATTCCAAGTCAGCTGCAAGATATTAGTTAGAAACTGGTAGAGATGATTGAATAAGAAATGTACTTCCACTCTTCCTCAACCGGACATGGCTCTTTGGGCTTGGTGTCGGAGCCAGGGGATGGCGAGCGCAGGATGATCCGGCAGTCGGCAGCCTGGCAACAGGCAACATTTTCTGCCTCAGCCTTGGTGTCTCTGGTCTGGATGTGGACAACAGTTTTGGACTGAGACGAAGGTTGGAATTGGGACTGGGACTGTGCACCCTTCAAGCGTGAAGTGCAAGCATGTGAGGGTCGGTGTTTGGTCGGTCAGCCACAGGGTTGGCTGTTGTTGGTGGGCTGATTATCTTTGGGTTTTGCACCACTGTTGCAAGAGCGCAAACGTGTTTGTGGGCGGGAAGTTTAACCACCAGCGTCATCCGGACAGTCAAGCAGTTCAACATTGGATTGGCGGCTCTGAAGGCTGGCGGCTTGACGTTTTGCAGTAAGTTGCTTGCCACAGGTAACCTTGAGGCCATGTTCTTGACTGCGGCCACAATTGTTGTCTGTGGTAGGTGAATGCAAGTCAAGAAGGGATGACAACGTAGAGATGCCGCGGAGGACTCCAGTGCGGGGGATATCTGTGGGTTTGGGGGATAAAATCCGGCGGATATCTGGCTGCAGGATGCCAGAGCCGGAGCCAGAGTCACTCAGAGGGTGTGGGTTGGTCAGCTGGACTCCGCTGGACTCCGGGGTGAGGCAAAGAAGGTAAGTTTTTCATAAAAGTCACCTCATTTGTAAATAAGTTATATCAGAAAATGCTCAAGAATCGCGCAATTTGATTCATATAGGTATTACTACATCACAATGCCTCAGTAGGATTGTGCCCAAACAGTGTCCAAGAAATAATTAGGGGCAAGCACACCCCTCAGCACAGGTTGAGAACGCTGCTGAAATAGATTATATATATATTAATCAATGCGCGCTGATGAGAAGAGTCCAATGAGCTTACTTGTCAGCTGATAAGTGCATTTTCTGAGGAGTTATGGCGCATATAGGGGGTTTTAGCCCCTGAAAGCGCCACATGCACTGGTGAATCCCGCCATGCAAATGTTGCTCCTGTGTTAGATATTGATGCGGACCCATTCCCAAAGCTTAAATACAAATTCTCAGCTCAATCTGAGCAGTATAAGTGAGTAAAACAGGGGGATGATGCCTCCTGAGTTGATTAATTGATGCAATATGTCCTGTACATACATGCATGAACCCCTATGAGTCTTTCTGAGCTCACAGGAGTACTCAGAGCACATTTTAATATAGCTTAGACTACTGGATGGATGATAACATATATAAATAGTTACTGAAACAACTGAGACAGCTAGGCAGGCTAAATATGAAGTGTGGCAAGGCACTATGAGCAGTTCATGGTGATTGGACATGGTAGTGAAAAAGACAAGCACATTGATATAGGTTATTTTACCTGTGGAGTTGTCCTAGACCATCAGAAAGTCTTGAAACAGCTAATTTGAGTCTGAAACAAGGGTTGCGCACTCAGGGGAATTTTTTTTGGGCAAAGAAGTTGCACAATCTCTGTGAGTTCATTTTTCTACCAAATGACAAACATATCATGAGAATGCTGCGAGTTCTGCGCATTGAATGAGCTATGTAACATATGATAGTGGTGGGTTTTCATAGTGTGCAAATTGAGTACAATTTTTTATTTTGCAAAGATTTGGCTGTGCTCAGTGCAATCAATTTTTCAGTATAAAGTGTTATATATCATTGGGAAGTGTGGAATTATGCGCATTTAATGAGCTCTTATACCAATAGTTGTGATGACATTTGTCACTCGGACTGCAGGACTCTACTGGATTCTGGCAAACCTGCTGCAGGATGCCAGAGCCAGAGCCAGAGCCGGATATGGCTTTCTGATGTTGCAACCCTCTACTGGAGGTGGTGAACTCGTTCTTGTAAGTCCTTGCGAGGGCTTAACTCATGCGCTCCGCTTGTGGAGGCGCCCTTGTGGCTTGCGTGTGGACCGCGGTCCCTTGGAGGTGGATACCCCGCTAGTGGTTCTGGTGGCTCAAGGCCCTTAAGTAGACTGAGGAGTGCTACTACAAGAGTAGTGGCACAACTGATGCTTTGTAACTTGATCGCTAAGTCTCACTTACTTCCAACACTAGATGCAATAAAGCCTTCTAGTATGTTGGACTGTAGAGGGGAGAGTTGACGAAGTAGAACAAGCTGGAGATACCAGGCTTGTTCTAGGCTGTATTAATACTAACTACCGCACGGTCTGTGCGTTACATGAGTCAAGAGCGTACAGAGGGGCAGCACATGAGTGTCTGTGGTGCAAGTACGGAGGCAGCCAATAGCAACAAGTGTGAGCCACGAGAGGTGTGGCATGAGTCAAGGAAGTGAAGGTGTGGCCTTTGAGTGGCTAAGTGTTCCGGAAGGGAGTTCAGGCAGATGGCTAAGTGGTATCTAGCCACGAGATAAGAGAGAGAGAGAGAGCGCCGTGAGCCCCTAAGTCAGGGAGTGACCGTACAGGGTCACGACATCTGAGCTGGAGTCCCCCTGCAGGCTGCCGGATCCGCCCGGATATCCAGGGCAACATCTCTAGTAGTCAGTGGCCAGCTGTTTCCTCCGCTTAGTGGGCTGCTTCAGGATTGGGACAGCAACTAGTGTGGGGATGGCAGACACGGAGCTGTACTCCTTGCGGACCATAGCCGTGAAATTTGAAGATCCTCAGGCTTGACGCTGAGGACCCACTCAAGGTAGCCGTATGTCTTGCGCTCCATCTGGTTGATCTTGCACAGAGTAAACATACCCTGGCCAACAATGCACCAAGACTTGTTCGAGTAGGTGTTGTCACAGACCAGCTTGGAAGTGATCATAAAGGTAGAGGTGTATAGGCAGTGGCCAGAGGAGCCACAAGCGGTGGGGAAACAGTTCTTGGGGTGCAAGAGCAAGTAGAGTGCGCAGAAGGGAGGAGTGCAGGCAAGCATGGTGGAGAGTGTAGGTGACAAAGTGGGCAAGACTTGAGGTTGCTGTGGACTGAGATGTTGCAAGAGGCACGTTGGGGCACAAGAACAGGAACGCGCCCTTGCTTTCTGCACAATCAAAGCTCCTCATCATGGATTAAGCGGTCATCATAGTTGTGGGTGTTGGATGAGCGACACTGGTGCTTGTGATGGTAAGCGTCCTCCGTGTGCTTGAGGTTCTCCACCTTGGTCACAAAAAGACAGTCAAGACCCTCTTGTTTAGACCACATGGCAAGCCTTGTCCTGGGCTCTGCACCAAGCTGTTATGTACTGTGGCCGTTGGGTGCCAGGCTGAGGCCACTCAAGCCCAGTTGCAATCAGCAAGCACCAATAGGCAGTGGTAGCAGGCCTATTGGACAGTGGGAGTGCGTTGTATCGCTGCCATGGGTGGTGTTTGTGTGCACATTGTGTTTGTTGCGGAGAGCAGAACGGCCAGCACAACGTAAGGTGCAGGGGCTGCTATGTGAGTGCAAACCTCTGGACCTAAACACCAACCTGGGCTTGACGATGTGAGCATGTGTGGAGAGGGACTGGCTAGTTGGAGATGATGGTGGGGTGAGAGCTAGCAACAAAGAGATGGGGTGCGGATGACAGTGCAGGGCAAGGGTGCGCGCTTGGACATCGGCTGGACAAGAAGTGGAGGTGCATTGGTGCGGGTTACAACTCATGCATTGAGTTTTTGGCGTGGGTGTCATTCAGGTGTCAAGATGTGTTGTCTATGGGTTGTAGTCAATGAGAGGGAATGGGTGTGGAAGGTGGGTCATGTGATTGCAGGCCAAGCTGTGGTTGTGGTCAAGCGTAAGTCCATGTGCTAAGCGCCAACTGCAGATCATATGGTTGGAAACAGTGAATCCGCACGCAAGGTGAGCAGCGAGTAAAAAATGTATTTATCCAAGTTGTTGTGGCTGACTCAAAGGTGTTTTTGGTTGAGACCAAAAGAACATTGCCCAATCGCATTCAATTGGGCTAGTGCAAGGCGGGCGTTGATGGAGTGGACAGGGCTTGGCTAGAGGTCTATCCAAACAATTCAAGTATTACAGATGAGAGTTGGCCATCGCCATGGTGCCCTCAAAAGCAGATTTTCAAGCATTTTTGAGCATAAATTGAGAGAGAGATGGCACAAGTGGACATCCTGCATGGTAACATCAGAAAAAACATGGTCCCAATATTAGGGCAGAATAGGTCTAATTTGCCTCAATTACACAATTAGTTGGATTTCTGACTCCCCTGTATTATAAGAGCAAATTAAATCTAATTGTGTTGGTAAAGCACTCAATTTGGTTAAATTAACCTCAATTTATTGAATTTATGGAACTGAGATGAATTTATAAAAATTCAAAAATTGGACATAATTATTGCTGATTAAGGTAATTATATCAGACAAGAAAGTACTATATATCACAAGACATTAGATATATCAAACAATATATCAAATGATTGATTGATAAGTCAGTGATCTGATCAATCAACTGATCAATCAACCAATCAACCATCAAAAACATTCAACCTCCATTCACACGTTGGGGACATGAGTGAATGAAACAAAAAGAATGCATATATGCTACAAGACAACATAGCTACAAGTTAGATTAGACTTGTACAAATAGGAGGGATTGGTAAGCATATAAAAGCAAAATCAAGCAAACTACAAACAATGTACAATGTGGCACAACATGTGTATAAAGCAAGCCACTTGTGAGAGCACAGTTGTGAATTCATGTGTTATGACCCACATGACAGTCATAACGTAATCTAGGAATAAACCTACAATTTATCACATCTTTTCCGAAGACAAACAAAGCACTTTTGAGGTCACATGACCATTTTGTCATGTGACCATTATGTTACCATAACCTGGTGCTTACTGGTGGTTATCCAACTTGCGGGAGGTAATCTCTCCCATGTAATGCACCTGCAACCTGCGAGTTACAGAATCATCACGTGACTGTTACCATTACCGTTACATCACGTGACTAGTGGTTGTCCAACTCATGGGTGGTAATTTCTCCCATGTAATGCACTTGCAACCCACAAGTTACATAATTGTCATATCACGTGACCACCGCAAGAAGAAGTCATGTGACCTGGGATTCAGTGCGGCTCCTATAAGATTTGGAGCCACACAAAACCTAAGCATACTTATGTAACCAATGACTTACTAAGGATTACGTAATCAGGGTAACACAACAACAAATAGCCACGAGCCACTCTGCATCACATGACTGACTCAAGTGCTGCGGACTGCAGATTAGGATGACTCAATGAAAGCCACATGTATCTAAGAAACCAAGGCAAGCCTGAGATCCCTCAGCTTGCTTTATCTCGTCTACCACAAGGATCAATGCACGACTGTAACAGACATGCAATATAATAGATAATAAAGCATTTAAACGAACATAGCCACTACTTAAGGAACCCTAAGAGGGAGGAGAGACAGTCATGAAAGGGGTTTCGACATCATGTAATCATCTTATTTAGTACTTGGACCATTTACCCTTAGCCAGAGTGGTGAAATGTTGCTCAACCTCATCCTTGGACCCATCCTCGGGATTGGGGTCAGCATCAGACCCAGACTTGGAGGCACCATCTGGCAGAACATCTTCAAGCTGGGTGATGGACTGGCAAAAATGTTGGTCATCTTCTGCATCCCGATGAACTCTCACATTAGCATATTTCCTATCACCAGTGTTAGTAGTATTCAAAGCCAAAGAAGAAGAAACTCACAGTCCATCACAGAACCACTTGACTTGAAAGCCAGCCATCCGGTCTTGTGCTGCTGTCCGATAGTTGATCAACCCTTGAAGATGAGCATCAAATTGGCCCTGCTGAGTGGTGATGTTGAGATCCCAAGCCCAATGTTGCCCAGAATCCCGTTCCTCTATGCACTCTTGCATCTGCATGTGGAAATTAGTGAATCTAAACTGAAGGTTGCATGGTAGCTCACCATGGTTAACACAAATGCCACTGCGGGTAGAGGCAATCCCTCTTCATGAAGCCTTCCAAGTGTGTTGGGATCCCGGATCAAAAACGTGTACTCAAACCAAAAGAAAGCCACACAGATTGCATGGTGGAAAGCCCTGTGCTGGTATTGCTGTTTGCCCAGCCAAAGTTTCTAAAAAAAAGTTAAAATAAGTCAATCAATAAGAGGTCAGACTCACACAACAATGGAATGTATTGTGGCCCAACCTAGCCACAAGTTGCCAGTTGTGGGCCATGACCAATTCAGACGTGCCGGAAAGGAAGTGGCACAAGTAGAAAACAACATGTTGAATCTGTTTTTTGATTTTGGTTTGAAGGTTGGAGACCTGGCTGACAATCTATGGTAGATGTAATGTAACAACAGCTGTGTGGCACAAAAAAGACATGTACGGTGTGTAACAAGTCATCCAGGCACTCTTTATATGGAATGTGCTTGAAGGCTATCTTCCACACACGCTGATAAGCATCATGCCCCATCTTCATAACTGTGTCAGTACGTTGATAAACACCCTTTAGGGTTACCAATAGCTGTAGGACAGGGATGGCGTGCGAGGCAACCTTGCCACAAGTACCAGGGTACCTGGCAAGACCAGATCTATTGGGAATTATGGGCTAAGCAAGAATGTAAGTATAGTGTAGACAGTAAGTTGACATGAAGACTTACATTTTTGTCATCATTATCAGGGTCGGACCCGTAACTGCTATCCTCCAAGCTGCTGCTTGAGGAATGGCCAGCATGTTTGGACGAGGTCGGTTGGTTGGCACTTGAGCCCAAAGGACCAGCATGCGAAGAAGGACCGGCATGCAAAGACAAGGGACCACCGTGCAAGGTTGAAGGGCCGGCACTATTGCTTGAGAGGAAACAATCTCCATGTGATATGTTGACAGCCAGCTGCATCAGAATCTTGACCTGTTCCTCGTCGGGGTTGGGTTCCTTCAAGACGCAATTCAGGCGCGCAAGAACAGCAAGCGTGTCAGCACGGCGGTTGGCTATTGTGTCACGCCTGGGGTCCAGCTCAGAGGGGGCGGGTGAATAGAATCAGGCAGCCTCAAAGCTGGCTCCAGAGAAACATTAGGTGAGTGCCTGTTCTTCTTTTTTGAGTGTCGGCAGTGACACTTCTAGTTTTTTACCTTGTGCTTGGATTCCAATTCAGTCTCTTCCTCGGTGGCCAAGTTTGGGTCGGGATAGGTCTTGTGGCGTGATGATTCAGATGTGATGGGGCACAATGAGGATGCGACAGGGTGCAAAACATGCACAGTAGGTTGTGTAGTAAACATAGCAGGACCAGTACAAGATTTGGTGTGATGTGACACAGGCTTGGGCACTGTGTGACAGGGCTTCAACACCATTGAGAGAGACTTGGGGCTCCGAGGCCGAGGGGCCGGGCTGACCAACCAAGCATTGTAGGTAGATTGCGCCAGGATATGGTTGGTATTAGAGCGTGCAGAACCACAAGTGTCGAGGGCAAACTGAGCAAACTTATTGTTAGGCTGCGGGATTGGAGTATTCAGGTAGCCAGAACTCATGCTAGCACACGGAAGATCTGGTTGTGGCTCACGCTGGGACCCAAACACGTTTACTACGGTGCATTGTGTTGACAATTTAGATTGGGGCGATGGAAAAAAAATGAAGGGGGGATAGGCGGAGGTGGTGGCGGGTCAAGAGGTTTGTTGGCCTCCGCATCCAACTCCACACGTGATTCGATTTGCAGTTGCTTCTTTGGCCCAGCCTCTTTGTTGGGGGCCAGGCGTTTCTGGCTCTCCATGGGTTGTGAATCCCCATTAAGTAGTTCAATTGGTAGAGGCACACTGTTTAAAAAAATAAAGCGACTTGCCAAGTTGCAAGAGCTGGTCCTTATAGTACCCTCTCTTGTTTAGTGAGGGTAATGCTGCGTCTGTTTTGGATTGGACCTGTCCATGTGTGAGCAAGCACGAATTAAATTGGAGAAAAGGCAGCCCTTACCTGAAAGTACCGTTGCACAAGTCCCATGGGTGGCAAATCAACGTTGGATAAGGTCCGTGCCGTCTCCTTGAGCGTGCTGGATGATGCGGTTGAGTACCACAGTACTTACGCGTTTGGTTGTATATGGGCTGTCTGGAATTTGGGGTTGAGTTTCACGAATGGGGACAGGGCTTGAACTGGGAGGAGAAGTTGGGTGAGTTTGGTTGTGGGGCATTTGAGCAATAAGGTGAAAAATTCCCCCTTGGCTATACTTATACTCGCACGCAAAGCTTTGGCTAAGTCATTGTGGTGGGCCTTTGCGCAAATACTGGTTCAGCAGTGTCAGGCATGTGTCATTGCTGTTGGACCCAGGAAACAGCGGCCAGCAGGACAAGCATATACACAGACCCCAGACATACCTGCCAACGAGAAACCAATATTATCCTTGACACGCTAGCCCAAATGCAGTGAAACCAACGTGACAGTGATGACCAGAAAAAGCCAAAATTTCCAAATCAGGGAAAGTGCACCTAAAATCATCAGGAAATGCAAACACACACCAGAACATGAGGACAGTTGGAGCAGAGAAGGGTCTGGACAGCCTCAACCGGGTATTGTACAGTTGATCTTGGTGGTTGAACAGTTGGGCAGAAATGCAGAGCTGAAAATCCATTACATATTAGTGAGCACAGTCAACATTCTCCCCTCTTCTGAAAAAAATTCTAAGTCAAACTCCCTCATGGCTTGTTCCACCAACATTGCGTGCAAAGTGCACCAAACCTTAATGATGGTCAATGGTTGCTTCCACCTTCTAGAAGAATACAAGACTTACCACTCACGGCATGCCTGCCCATATTGTGAACGTCCATTCAAACACCCCACTGATTGCGATCGCCACATTATGGTACAGCCGGACTGCCCATTGCAACACATGTGCGCAACTGAAATGGGTATTCGAGCGCGGCGTGAACGCGAGTACAAAATCCCTGGACCGTCATTGCAGCCACACCCAACAGCAAGCATCAGGAGGAGGGAGGGGGCTCAAAGACCGCTTTATAGCAGTAAATGAGAATAGAGCAACGTGGGTCTATAATGAGCCCTTTGAGTCATGGCTCTTTGGGCTGCAAAAAATGGGTAGGAGTGTGCCAAAGACCTAAATGAGCCTACCAAAAAAAGACCTAAAGAGCAAAAGAGCAAATGCACAGCCACACATGGATCAAAAAGACTTGGGTCTCGGAAAGTATTTTGCAATTTGCTCACCCAATTCTAACCCAATTTGGTTTCTGAAGACATATTTGGATAGCTGAGCACAGCCTCTATCACAGATCCAAAATTCATGAATTTGAAATTCACATATATGCACTCTCAGTTATTCTTTACAGACAATTTGTGCCCCTCAGACAGCCAAAGTTCAGCCCTCCTGCACTTTGCTGCTCCCCTGCCCTCACAGTGCCCATGTACCACCCTGCCTGCACACCTGGAGGCACTTGTGTCAGGAAAAACCCAAATTGTGATTTAGGGCCCTAAGGGCTAAATTCACTAAATTTGACTAAATTTAGTGAATTCAGTGAATTTAGCACCTGGGCCTAGGGCATCCCTGCACAGCCACCGATAAATTTACCTAAATTTGCTGAAATTCGCCACAAAGTCAGATGAACAAAAAGGGGGGGGACCCAAATCCCCCAAACCCCAAAATTCAGCTAAATTCAGCCAAATTCAGCTGAATAAAAAATGCAGGTTTTTCCCGACATTATAGCATATAGTGCAATCTGCCTAGAAGGGAAAATTATCTTATGGTTTGTTCAAAGTTAAGCTCAAAATGGAATGTATACTCAAGAATTTTAAATACATTATATTTCTTGTACAATTTGATTTCTACACTGCACCAAAGAGCAACTAGGCTCTTTAAAAGAGCCCAAAGAGCCTCAAAGAGCAGGATAGAGCAATCTGGCTCAAAGTTGAGGTCCAGGTTTTCTCAGACAAGTAACGTGGGCGCTTCTGCAATTGGCGATGACAGAAGACCATTACATTATAACAATCCCTGTCAGTGGTTGGACAACAGTTGGACATGTTGGAGTCCATTTGTGGAACAATTCCCAGTTGGCACAGCTGGTAGTCCCATATCAAACAATGAAGCATGTCCCCAAAACCTTGGTGCATATCTCGAGTTGTGCAGTAGCCTTGCAAACCCAGAGACCATGGAGGCAGCCAAGTTGTTGATGACTACGGGCCTATCTGGCAAAGAGTAAACTTGACATCTACAGAGTTCAATTGTGAGTTCATCAATCAATTTACGCTCTTACGTGTGGCTTACCGAGTTCTAGTACAAGGGTAAAATGCCTTGGGCGAATAACCATCAAATGTTGATTGGTGTCAATAAACTGCCTCACAGGCCCGAATGGCGAGCGCAGACAGTAAAGGCGGGGAAGGGTTGTTATCCGTGTGAGCACATATTAAACAAGCAATCAATCATTGACATGATTCGGGGATTGATTGGAAACTCGGTGTTTAAGAGGTTCATGCAGTATGCGCCCAAGCGGCATTGGACAAGCATTACATGAATATCTTGCGTGTTTGGCAAGATGTGGACAGGGAACTGGTGGTGGCGACGTCAGGTAAGTTACGTGTTCAATAAAGTTAATTATGAATATAATCACATAGCATTGAAGAGGTTCCTTTGTGATTGTCAATGCACAATTGCCCCACTCATCGTCTCATCAGACAAGACACACATGACAAAATTGTCGGGGAACCAGTTGGCACATCCAGTATGTCTAACAATCAGAAGTATCAGTAAATAGCTTCGGTGACAATCAACAAAACATGCAACCACAATTATTGGGTACTTACTCGTTGACTTGTTTGCAGATATACCCCAGAAATTGCTGCGTCAGCGACTGCAAGGCAAACTCCTCCATTTCAGGATGCGGTCAATCATGGAGCCGTTGGAAGAGGCAGGGCAAAGCGGGGTCAAAATGTGGTGTGCCGACGGTCGTCTCCACTGAGTGTACCTGCTACTCGCTGCGTTTGTTGGGGACTAGCCCGAACAGTGCAATATAGCGTGTACAGATCATGGTGGCTGCCCAAAGTGCTTGAAGCGTTGTAAATTTGAGCGGGGAGACAGTTGACATGCTGCATCAAGGACATTGCAAAGTACCCTTGTAGCAATCAACAGCTTCTGTTATGGATACCAACATTATTGCATTAGAGCCTAAACTCGCAATTTACCTCTCCTGATTTAGTCCCGCTTTTCTGTATTTTTGATGCGTTGGATTTGCTATCATTTATAGTTCTATAAATAGTACAAAATCCTATCTCCCTTCACGCATTTATTTCATATTTCTAGCTTAAGAACTTGCTTAGAGTTGTCGGGCCGGAGTCCGGCACCGTGGATATCCGCCGGACCGCCGGATTTTATTCGGCGAAAAACCGGCAGCCAGTTGCCGGAGCCGGAGCCGGAGCTCAAAGGCTAGCGCGGGACCTTGTCGGGACTCCGGCGGACTCCCGCACAGCAAGCTCCGCTGGATTTCACAAAACGGGTGCATTCGCCGGACATCCCGCGCCTCTCGCACCCGCCGACTCCCACACTGACTCGCACTCGCGCCGCACTGACTCGCACTCGCGCCGCACTGACTCGCACTCGCGCTGATCTCGCGTTTTTTTTGCCGGTTTCATTTGCATATCCCGAAAAAATTAGTTTAGTAACTGTAAATAGATTGTACGAGATGAATTCAAACCGAACACACGAGGACGGAAGTATATAGGTAGCGGGATTCATAGCAACAAATCGTGACGGCGGTTTGCGCGTGCCATCGTGGAACCTCGCGTCGCACGCAATCGGCCATGCGAACACGAAATAAAAAAGTCGCTGCAAAATGAGCCAACATTAGACGCAGCCCATAAGTGTGCGCAAGCACACGTACGAAATACACTCACCGCGCGAACCATGACCCAGCGCCTCGCAAAACTGAATTGACTCCATTCCTACTGTCGTACGGGTGCCAGCGCTCGGCAGCACAAGCCCGGGTAGATGGACTCGCGGCATGCGAGTGTGGATGTTGTTGGTACGGCCATGCCGCGTGAGGGATCGGGTTGGGTAGCATAGTCGATGATCGGATATAGGAGGGTGTTTAGTGGGTCCGGGCGAATACCAAACCGCCTAAGGGTGCGGCGGGATTCGGGGCTTGGAGTTTAGATTGCGGAAAGGGGGAAATGGTATGGGGCTAGGTTCCAGAGACGGTAACGTGGGTTCGACTACAGGATAGATGGTTGAAGGTGTGGGCATACGCCGGGGGGCAGTGCAGGGGAGGTTGAAAATGAATGAATCTTGGTCCTGTAGGCAGGCACGATGGTTGTCGAGGGGTGTCGGATCCAGGCAAAGAGAATCGAGATTGAGTGGAGTGGGGCTAAGAACCGAAGAGGCAAGAGAAAAAACAGCAGAGCAGGCGATTGTTGACGATATTAGTGGTTTCTCGCAGGCGTAGGATACGGGAAGAGGGGGGGATTCAGATCCGGCAGGTGCCATAGGTAGCAGCGAAGGAGGTGGAGGGCGACATGGTGTCGAGGCGCACGAAGCAAGAAAAAAGGAGAGGGGCGTCCGAGACGAGGTTATCTGGGGGCACAGCGACGGGAGACACTTGCATAGGATGGCTGCTGGAATCGGCAACTTGCCGCGGGTCAAGGTACTGGCGAATGTACGCCGGAAATCTCCAATCTGCGCCCGACTGAAACTGGGCAAAATGTTTTAAGTAGGGACTATGGTGCATACAGACAAAAAATGCGGACTTACCTCAACCCTTGAGCTGTTTTCTCTTCTCGCGCTCTGCGGCAAAGTTGTTGGCCCTCGGCGTCGATCAAGCCACCTTCCGTCGTACGCACACAAAGAGATCTAGTCGGTAGCAAGATTTTGAGCGATGTGCGTACGGACGCGCTGCGAGTAGACTTACCAGAGGGGGTTTCTGCGGCTGTTGTGGTGGTGGGTTCGCCTAACAATAAACGGACAGGGAGCAGGCCGATTCTCACGTGATCACACAGCCACGGAGGGTCAAAATGTAGCATTTAAAATGTACGCGGGTAGCTACAAGTATAAATACGAGGGATTGCGAGGGGATAGAAA
>WSLO01000578.1:0-10393 GCA_019677385.1 Ceratobasidium sp. 392 | reverse complement strand
CAGTCGCACCCGCCGTCCGACGCGCAGCGCTCGTACCCGACACAACTGCCGGGGTTCTCTCCCATATCGCATCATGGGCTTTCTCTAGCTTGCGGTTCTCTCGTCCGGGCGGAGGGCTAGCGCAGGGCGACGACGTGCTGAGCGTACTTAGTCGGGCTGAGCATTATTTGGGTGTGAAGAACCTGGATGCTGCTGCTCGAGAGGTTAACCAGCTGACCGGATGGCCGAGGCGGTTGGTTGGCGATTGGTTGGATGCTGTGAGGAGACGGTTGGAGGTTGAGCAGGCGCTGGAGGTTGTGCAGACTCAGGCGACGTTGTCGTCGCTGCTTGTGCTGTAACTGGGTTGGGTAAAACAAAAGGCTGGGAGGTGTAGATGGGTGTGTTTGAAGTAGATTGTATTTCCAAAATCGAGGGTATTTGATGGAAAGCCGTACGCATATATGAGCACGGTCTACAGTGGGTAAGGTTTGAAGGCCCATAACTGACTATAAATCAAGCAAGTACTTGACCAACCTGACTCCTGAAGTGGCTTATTATTTTCGCCGCACAGTGTAAGACAGAGCTCGAGTTGTGCGGACACAAATACAGTTATTAAATAAACAATCAAAGCATACAAAAAACACCCTGTTCAACACCCCGTTGGCGGTTGGGTACATGTCAAGGCTTTAAGGACTTCCGATCTGTATACGGCAATCCGGCTGGGCAGTCACTTTAGCTAAATTTAGTTCAGACTGCATCAGGTGGGCCCATGATATCGACCCAGCTCGTTCCAACCTTAAGTCTTGACAGGTCCAGCGTTACAGGTTGATCTCGAAGACGGGTCGAGATGACCAGGAGTGAATTATCAACCTTGCCCCGCCGGTAGGCTTCAGGGAGCCAGAATATATGTTCGTCGCAGTCGGGGGGACGAATCCAACCGTGAGATAACAAATCGTTCAATTCTTCACTAAAAATCCTGGAGCGCCAATAGTTAGTTGATGGGATAATGTCATGAGTACAGGCATTGAAAACGCAACTCGCCTTGCTGGGTTCCGGAAGTATTTTTGTATATAGAACTCCTCCTCAGGATCCATATCCCAATAGTCGTACAAATATGAATCAGACTCCGCATCTTCTAGTTCTGGATCTTCAGGTAAGTCGTAGCTGCCTTAATGTGTATCCCAGATTCGTATGGATTGGTCTAAAGAACCGGAGACAATGCGTTGACCGTTAGATGACCATGCGATGGATGTCACACTGTTAGAGTGACCCCGAAATTGTAGGAGTTCGGCGCCTGTCTGCGTGTCCCAACTCTGGGGACTTGACGGATCTCCAGAGGGCCCATCTGAGCTAGAGATGATACGTTTGCCGTCAGGTGAGAACGCAACGTACGACACACCCCAGCCGTGAGCACGAAGCGGATGTGGCAAGAGTTCAACGCCTGTCTGTACGTCTCGAATTAGGATTTTTCTGCCCGCGCCAGAGGCAATATATCGGTTGTTAGGCGAGAAAGCAAGACACGAGATAGGTTTAGGATGGGCTTGGGGTAGATCTAGGAGCATAGTACCCGTCCGCAAGTCCCAAGTCCGCAATCCACCATCCTCGCCGCCAAAGGCAGCATATTCGCCGTTAGTGGATAAACCAACGGCCGCCACGATACCAGAATAACCCTGGAGCGGACTAAAAAGCGCAGTACCCGTTTTTGCGTCCCATATGCGCACTGTCCCGTCCCTAGAGCCAGATACGACTCGTTGACCGTCTAAAGAGAAGGCGGCAGCCATCACCGAGTCGGAATGGCCTTTCATTGGGCCAAGAAGAATTACGCCTGTATGCGCATCCCAAACCCGGACCGTTTTGTCTTCAGATCCAGAGATAATGCGCTGGTCATCAGGAGAGAAGGCGACGAACGTGACACGCTTGGAGTGACCGCGGAGTGGACTCAAGAGTGCAGCACCGGTTTGCGCGTTCCAAACTCGTACTGACCTATCAGCAGAGCCAGAAACAATGCGCTTGTCATCGGGAGAGAAGGCGACTGAGGTTACGGTGCCGTAGTGACCTTCCGGTGGATCCAGCAGTGCTGCATCGATCTGGGCGTCCCAGACCCGAATGGTACCGTTCTTCGAGCTAGACACAATGCGTCGCCCGTCAGGAAAGAATGCAACATCCGTCACTGTCCCGGGGTGATAGTAGATTGGGCCTTGAGGAACACCGGTTCGCGCATTCCAGATTCGCACCGTGTCATCTTCAGAGCCAGAGACAATTTGTTGACCGTTCGGAGACATGGCGACAGACGTGACCCAGTCGGAGTGTCCTCGCATCGGGTCGAGGAGTGCAGCGCCTGTTTGCGTATCCCAAACCCGCACTGTTTTGTCATGGGAGCCAGAGATGATGCACCGGCTGTCAGGCGAGAATGCAACAGATGCAACACTCTCGGTGTGACCCCGGAACGATCTCAATGGTGTAGTTCCAGAATGCGCGTTCCATAAATACACCACGCCATCATCAGAGCCAGAGGCGACACGTTGGTTATCAGGAGATAACACAACGGACCTCACAAAGTCGGAATGTCCCCGTAGTGGATCAAGAGCTGCAACCCCGGCCAGCGCATCCCAAACCCGCACCGTCATATCTTCGGAACCAGAGATAATTCGCCGACCGTCTGAAGAAATGGCAACAGATGTAACCTGGCTGGAATGGCCTCGCATTGGTGCAAAGAGTGCATTGCCGGTGTCTGTATCCCAAACGTGCACAGTAAACTGTGAATGAACAGCCGAAGCGATGCGCCTACCGTCAGACGAGATTGCAACAGAGGTCACTTTTTCGAAGAAACCATGATCTAGTCGTTCCGGGAGCCGGGTACCGGTATGTGCGTCCCGTATATGCACGTACCTGGTCACTCCTGTAGCAATCCATCGGCCGTCGGCGGATAGTGACATATGAGTTGGGGAGTATATCATTAATGCTATCATGGGAGGTCTCGAATAGCTGAGGTGTTCACCGAGAGTGTCAATAGTCCGTAGGCATGGCTCAGCGTTCCATAGATTTATGCCATCGACGACCGATAGCGTGTTTGGAAAATATGCCTTGAGCGCCTTCAGTGTTGCAAAGTTGGCGGCACCAAATGGAAGCGCAGACACATAGAGGTGTGGCGTGCTTAGTAAAATCTCGTCATACGCGATAGTCATGAAACGGTACAGGTCCACCGCAATCTTCGTGTACTTATTTTGATCATCCTTTGCCTAAAGCCGTCATTTAATACCACTTTTGTGCAGCGTATAACACGGTATACGCACGTCAACCCAGTCCATCATTTGAGCCATACCCTCGATGACTGCCCGAAGACCATTGGCCAAGCTCAGCACCTCGATCCAGTAGAGTAAATACGGGCCATTTAGGAGTTGTTCTAGCCGTGCTATGGTTTTTGACGGGACTGTATTGAACGCCGGTACGATGAGATGGGTGGTCCAGTAGACGCAGCTGTACATTAGCGCGGGCTGAATCTTCGACGCAATCCGGATGTTCAAATCGACCACCTCTTCGTTTGTCACGAATGAATTTTCGAGCCCACAAATGTTAAACTTTAGGTCTCGTAGCATAATATCTAGGCACGACGTTGCAAGCTCCGCGTTCTGTTTGGCTAGGTCGATTCGATACTCCTCGGGACAATCGGCTCCCATCATATAGTCACTGAAAGACTGGTGCAGCACCCGGACTGCGCTATGCTCGTCCCTGTAGATCACAGATCCTAGACGGTTGATTACTCGAGTCAGAGTGCCTTTCCCGATGCGGCTTGAAAGCATCCCAGCAAGCGCAGCGTCAGGGAGCGGTCGTCGTAATCCTACTAGGATAATCATACCGACACATAATTGAACAATCTCTACGTCGACATCGTCAGTCTCGTCAAGACCTTCACTCAGAGCTGTGGTGTATATTGTGCCAAGCGCTTTCTTTTCTTTCTTGGACCGCTGACCGTTGAGAATCCGTACTAGAGCATCGCCAGGGCTAACGCTATTCTGGATCAAGTTGCACGCAGTGTGAGCCCAAATGAACAGCCCATTAGCACAGATAGACAAAAGGTCGATGTCTCGGTCGTCTGGCCACCGGGACCGGCCTGTCTCTTCGATAGGTATAGCGCTCAGACGGTCCCAGATGTATGCCTTTATATCCCTTGATACGCTTGCCTTGTCTTCTGCGAACAAATTGTGATGTTTTGTGTGCTCTTGCTCTTGCTCCAGGAGACGACGGATTTCATCATTCGGCCGGCTCGTCACCAGCACCTTCAGCCAGACTACCAATCGCGACAGATCTAGCAAGCAGCGTACAAGCTCGACTCGGCTCTCTGGTGTGCCGCTCTCGTCCACAGCATCAATGACAACAATTAGAGTCTCGAAATTAGTACCTTTGCCGACAGATTTAAGAGGATTGGTTATCAGACCATCAAATCGGATCCTTGCCGAGTCTGCCTGGGAGATGGATGGGTCTGCTCTCAGTATTTTAGCCAGCTCCTTTCCATACGAAGGACGCCTGATTGCCAGTGATTGAGCCAGATGAGATATGACATTCGTCGACTTACGCAGATGCTCACTGTCGCGTCTGCAAAAGAAGCTGCCGCCGAGCTGGTCTGTCTTACGCAACGATTCGCACACAGAGGCCGCAACGGAGCTTTTGCCACATCCAGCGGGGCCGTAGAGCCAAAAAAGCGTAGGAGAATTGGCAGCAGAACCGAGCGTCCAGTTATGGATATCCTCGAGTATTACCACTCTGGTTCCCTTTAAGCAGCCTTGGCTGCGACCATAACTTGCGCCGTCAGGGACAGTCAGTTTCTGATCAAGTAATGCCTGGTCCGCTACAAGTTTCTCATAAGTGGGCCAAAACCATCTTCATATGAGATACTCACCGTCATCGAGCAGCTTTTCAACTCCTTGGAGGGCTTGTGATATCACGCCACGGTCAAAGTTTTCTTTCAGTCTTTTGAACCTATCTACGAACTCGTCCACTTTGCTCTGAGCGGCTGATGAGAAAAATGACCGGCCAGCTCGAGCTAAAACAGAACATCAGCCAATAGCGCGCTTTGATAACACCGAGTGTATGCATTCTACCTGCAGAGCTGGTTGACATGTAGTCGATCACAAACTGGGAGGCCTCCTCCACCAACATCAGTAGGTCCTTGATCGTGTCTCCAGTCTTCAGGATTTTTGCCCGGTTCTCCACGGAAGCTACAAACGGCAATACGTCTCCCATCTCATTCACCAGCTCCTCGACAAGACCATCAAGTTGCTGGTGTTTCTTCAGAGTCTGGCTCGGTAGTTAGCAAACTGAAATCACACAAACATCACGCACTAGACACCGACCTCCCATGCTATCTTGAACATCCCAACCGCAGGCTTCGTAGTTGGATTAAGCTAGAATCCGTAGTTTCAGCTACTAGACGCGACAATATAAGGAACCCTCACTTCTGCGATATTCTCTACAACACTTAGGATTGTCTCTACGGCGTCCTGCGCTCCTTGAATCCTCTGAAATAGGTTCGAAGACATAGTTACTGCTTTACTCGCCCTGTCTTGAGCTTCCTTAGCCGCATCGTGGCTCTGTATATCATATATATAATTAATGCAAATGGTTGGTGAGTTTTGTACTCACAGTTTTTGTGGAATCTAACATCACAGACATAGAGAACAGGGGGTCAGGGGACGCGTCGCTAGCTAAAATGTGGCAGAAATATACGAATATTAGGTAAACATAAGACAAGCGTCGATTTCCTCACCAGTAATGTTTGACTGAAATTTAGTCATTTCAGATACTTCAAGGCTAGCGAACCCTATACGTTCTCGTCTCCCGAGCCAGTGTAGTTTGTATACCCTAATTTCGATTAATCCACGTCTATCTGCATCACTATCGAGGTTGTTAGCAGGGTTCATATCGTTAATGTGAACACGCACATCATTTTGAGATTCTCCCAGTGGTGCACTTGATTGCTAACAATCGCTTCTGTGTTGTACAAGAGCTCCCCATTGGATAGTATCTTGAGGTTAATGGGATACTTTTGAGGTGAGTTGAACGTAACATCTAACGCTACGGACACGGTCAGAATTGGAGCACAAGTTCAAAATTACCACTCAAGTAACAAACATTTAATCCTCAGGCGGATACGCGCACTGCTAGATAAACAAGCAGACTTGTTAGACTGTAGAGAGCTGCAGAACGAGTAGCGAACCTTGGCTGAGTTTGATTCGTCGAAGCTTGCATGTTGGGCAATGATAGTCAAGGACAGGATCTTGGCGCCGCTCCTTGGTGCTTCAACTTGGATTCAAAACAAAGGAATTCAAATTCAAATCGCCCTCATCGCAACAGCCGTACAAGCTCAACGCAAACAAGTTGGTGGGTTGGCCGAGGAGGCTTCACCAGGAATTGATTGGATGTGATGGGGCGGCTGGGCCAGAGTCCTCGAAACAGAATATTATCAAAATCCGGGAGATTTGTACGAAATAATGTACACACATTGTGCAAGAAAGTCCCTCTTAGCGCCAAAAATATAGCCGGTGCTGACGTATATACTCCACTATCCACTTTGGACACCATCTCTCTGCGTCCTCAATTGTTCCACCTCGCACCCCGCTCGAACTTATCCCACTCACTGAGGGATCGAGGTCTATGAGTTTGATCTTACCTTGCTGGTAAAAGGGCGCGACGTAGGGTGAGGAAAGAAAATCGGACTCCTCATCTGACAAGGTAGTTGGTATTGAGGTCGATGGCCCGAGGACGGCGGGGGGTCGCCGCGCGCAGAGAATCGACGACCCTTCGGGCCCGAAAAAGTGCTTGAAAGAAGCGAGCATTGCATCGGGGGATGGGTAATACCGAGGCGCAAATACTCGAATGATGGTGTCCCAACCCATCTGGAACGCCAGTTCGATTGTAGACGTCTCTGATGTTCATGTTCATATGGATACAACAAAAATAGGAACGTACCTACCCGCATCACCCAGCTGGGCAGATCGCTTGGAAAGCTGTTCCAGGAGCAGTGTCGACTTTCCGACAAACCTGGGCTCGTTGAGCGCCGCGACAGCCACACTTGGCCCTTGACCTGCTAGCTCCTCGGCCAGCGCAACCATCATCTCAAGTCTCTGAACGGGCGTCGCGTCTCCTGGTTTGGGCGCCTTGTCCGCATTACTTATCGATAACAGCAGTAGACGTGCGTCTTCAGGTGAACTAGAGGCAAGAGCCAAGTGAGCTAGTGTAGGCGGATTGAAAGACGAGTCTAGGACTGAGATTCGGGTACTGGATGGGGTTGGATTTGATGGGATGTGTTGGGGCCAGGAGGGGCGGGTGGTATAGACAAGCTCAAAACGCGTGGATCCGGAGGTTAGCCTGTCAACTGCATCTTGAAAGCGGCTGCGTGAGCCTGCCATTTGGGTATATGCTCGCAGTTGAAGTCGAGCGGTGGTGGTTAAGAAAGAACGCATGAACAGCGCTTAGAACGAAGCTGAATAACCGTGCTGTGCAGTAGCATACATCTAACTACTCTTTTCCCACTGATTTTTCGTCATCAAATCTCTGAGGGCTCGTTGCCTCGATCGTGGATCTTGGTCCTTCGAACCAGTGCACGGCGCCATACTTTCAGTAAAATCAGCATTTATATGTACGGCATTACAGGAACGAGCCTCATACCTTGGGCCACCAGTACCATGCCATACAGCCAACCATCACACCACCGACAACGACTATGGCTGCATATGTTTCATGAGTTAGACGCTAAGCTGAGGAGAAGAGCAAAGACGGACCATAATTCATATCAGCAGCCTCGGGGGCAGGGTTCGCTGGAAACAGGAACACAATGTTCATGAAAGTTATAAACAAAACCGCGATAACCCGAATAGGTGAACTCTAGGGGCTCTCGATCCAGACTGGGAATAAAGCAAAGGACAATCTAAGCCTATGACTTACAAACGCGCCAAGGGTAAATGGACCAGGTTTGAAGTTGTGGTCTTTGAATACGATACGCGCTGCAATCGGTACACCGTACTAGGATCAAGTTAGCAATTGAAACACGCTATCAGTTCCATTTACTTACTGCAGTATATAGCCCGATGACCGAGACCTAAACATTCCGTGTGAGGCCATGTTTACATATATATAGCTGAGTGAAACGTACAGAGAATATGGCTCCGATAGCGGCCGTTCCTGCGAACGCAAGCAGCCCAAGTAACGCTGCGGCAGATACACAAAACCATACGGCTAACCAGAATTCAATGACCCAAGTACTCTATAGTGTGACATGCTACTCACTATTTACGGGAGTTTCAGTGTACCGGTTCATCCGATACAAAATCCTCGAGAACGGCATCGCACCGTCCCGTGCAAATGCAAAGGCTTGTCTCGAAGCTGAGAGGACGATGCACGATCCCATCGCCCACTGGGCGACAACAAAGAGAGACCAAAGACCGAGTGTCCCTTTTTGGCCAAAACTGTTGAAGAATATCTATACGTGTGAAGTTAGAGTTCTGTAGATTCAAGTCGATTCTGCATATACTCACTGTTGCGAGGGGTTGACCAATTTCGTTACCGAGAATGCTCTCTGTATCCTGACCCATGCAGAATGCAAGGGCAATCATCATACCTTGTTGAAGCGTTTTCAGATGCTAGCTAAATATTCACAGGACCGTCCTCGTACATACCAGCTCCCAAGAATCCGCTTATGGTCGCAGACCCAATAATCGCCCATGGGACAGCAGTTGCTGCGTTGCTCCTGAAAAAACGTGAGGAAGGTGGACGAAATGCCTCTGTCTAGACTTACGCCTCTTCGCTAATATGAACGCCAGTGTCGAATCCATCTGTAATATAACCGTCTCTAAGAATCCTTGGGCTCTTATGAAGGGCTACACACTGATAGTCCATACGGGTAGAAGCCACGCCAAGATGAAGGCAAACCCATTGGGATAGTTGCTCACTATAACTCTGGCGTTAAACAAAAGATTTATGCGGTAGATAGTGATTGACTTACGGTTGGTAAAGTCTCCAAAGACATAGCTAGCCGAGTTGATATGCTCCTTTGGAGTCTCAGCAGGCAGAGCAATTAGCACGCCGAAAAATAGCCTATGCAAACCTGTCAGCCAGATGCTTTAATATACCCAGTGTATGGACAAAAGCGGCATGCGCAAGGTTGAGGAGAACGTAAACCGTCTGTAGCCGGGCCAGAACACGTGTAGCGAGCGAGCAAACGACTGCATGGGAGAGAAGAACCGCTATATACACCGCATATAGTTGGCCTACGCAGCAAAATATTAGAAAGGAAACCCAAGTGAATGTGGGTTTGATTATCATACCTGTTGTAGGGACAAAAGTACCGCCAAAACCAATAGTCGCAACAGCCATGATCTGAATGGCAAACCCCCAGTCGACAGACGCGATACCTCCGATTAGGCCAATAGTATTGGCGTCTACGAAGCATGGCACGTTTTCTTTAGCTCGGTTCTTCATACAAAGCAACATGATGCAGCTCACATCCTGTGATCCAGGCCAGTAGTTTTCGATACCGCGGTGGAGAAAAGGTCCATGCCCAATAGTACAATCCTCCCGAGGTGGGAGCCGTACTTGCGAGTTCTGCCATTGCCAACGCAATACAACATACGAATAGAGAAGCAATAATCCAACCCCAGACGAGGCTCACAGGGCCACCATACGGCAGAGCATAAACCAAGCTGGATGCTATGCTGATTCATTGTCGAATATTTAGTTTGTCAAATCATTTGCGATAGGGAACAGAGACTTACGAAGGCATGAGCGCTACAATGGAAAACGCCATACCAAAGACCTCAAACGGCTTGAATGCGCGCTTGAACTCTTGTTTGTAGCCCAGATATGCAAGCAGATCTTCATCGGCCAGAGCGGCCTTTTCATCTCGAGTCATGGCGTCAATGCTAGTCATGATACAAGAACCTCGTAGAACGTCTCGAATGGCACTCTACGCGGGGCGTCTACCTTTATACAAGCCGTACGGCGAATTCTAGATATCCTCGAAGAGCAGAAGTGTGGGAGAGTGGTTCGCTGATAGCTCTGAACTGAATAACGCACCTAACATGGCCATGCCCTTGAGATAACCTTGAGCAACAGAAGAGGGTCCATATGGCTCAGAATCTGGAAGTCAACGTATCGAAGTTTGTTCGTGGTCGGTGAAAGAACGCCGCGTATCTGGGATGGTGGCTGTGCCCGAAAGAGCTCGTGCTAAAATCAAACTGCACGCATGTAGACAGAAGAATGCCAAGCAGGATATTTGAAGTTCGGAACGCTTGCAAAATAAGAGATAAAGGATCCATTATGCCAATATTCATTATTCATAATATGAAAGCGAGCGAGGAAGGGTGCGTGCGAACTACAATGGGAAACGTGCAAATCCAACAGGTATACGAGAGAGAACAAG
>WSLO01000577.1:0-14639 GCA_019677385.1 Ceratobasidium sp. 392 | reverse complement strand
GGTGAGTCTTAAAACGAGAATGCTAGCAGGTCGGCAGCTGGACAAAAGACACTAAGATCTCCCTAAACTAACGATCCTAGCTGAGTGTCGATAATTGAGGCAGCTCCAAGAGCTCTATCGTTCAGTAACGGCAAAAGACAACTGTCGACCCTGACGCGGACATTTAACGCGACCATCAGCCCCTGAGCGCTATCCTGTGGCGTTAAACCTCGATTAATTCAAATGAAGAACCGCTTGGCACCAACATGAGCACGATAAAATATGTGCAGTTTATTGGCCGCTTCGCCCCTCTCAAAGCGAAAACTGTCGACCGCTGTCTCTCCGCTCCGACCTAGCTGCTCTCAACTACCTGATGCGCAATCTCTAGGTGTATCATTCAGTGTTGTCGCTACCTAAGGCCATAGTGCTCCGACCTTATTTCTTTTTTACCTTGCTTGGTGACCAGTTCTCAAAACAGATATCTCACTAAGCTATCGGTGGTTGAATTCATCTGTAAATCTTGGGACTCTTTGTCTGGTAGACATTAACGACTTCCAACATACAATCTCACGCGTCTAATGCATCCTGCCTTAGAAACGGGAGCTCCTCTTTTAGCCGGGCCCATCCACTTCTCTGTTCTTCCTAGGAGTAGTGCTTGTCTTACCTGTAGAAAAAGAAAAATTGTGGGTATAATTGGACTCGTATCGCTTACTGAATACAAAACCGACTATTGACTCTATGTCCACATAGAAGTGCCATGGTGATAAGCCAGCATGCAATGAATGTGTAATTTCGAACCGCAAGTGCCAATACGAGGACTTAACTTGCCAGATCAGAACGCAGCAGCTTTACGCAAGTGCACTTTTCTTACATCTATAGTGCCACCTAGTTTGACACTCGTCGCAGCAAAGAATCGCAGAGCTTGAGTCGAAGATTCAAGCAGCCGAGCAAAGGCTTTCCTCGGACGCTGGCTTCGAATTGTCACCGAGCCCCATATCCAGAGAGTCCTACCCATTGGATAGCTCTCTTGGATCTTTCACCCATTCCTACGTTTCCTCGTCAACGGATCAGCCTAAAACCACATCGCCATTACCGCCGTACGAAAACTGCATATTCGTACAGCTCAGTTCCGATTTTCCTAATTCTCTTGATCCCGACCTGCTTTCGGGCCTGTCAGCTGGACCGGAACCTTCGCCCGATTTAGTTAAGAAGCTGTAAGTGTTACTCTAGCATTGGGCTTACTGTAGCTTCATGCCTTTTGCAGACTGAGCATTTTCATCTTGCGGCACTCGCAATGCGGATTTGAGCTTCATATAGGTAGAACAATGGCGAAGCTAAAGTCCAATGCTCCAGATCCTATCATCCCTGCGCTACTCAATGCCATGTTGCTCATGGTTGGTTGCTCCGCCCATCATGTCCCGGATTCTGATGTTTTACCAACGCGTTCTACGTAGGCTTGCCTCTTCGTGGAGGATGCCGCCTCGAAATTATGGGAGAGCGTGTTCCTTGAGCGCACCAGGCAAGCAATCGAAAGTAACATAGAGAAGGCTTACATGTGCCAAGGTGGATACAGCGCCCTTCATCACCTACAGTTAGTGTTATTTCCATTGAACAAACTTCATTCCACTAACGTCCGATTTGTATTAGAGCAATGTGTATTCTTGGTCAATATTATTATGTGAAAGGCCGGCTATTGGAAGGTCATGTCCAATGCTCCAGCACTACTCAATTCGCGGTCGCACTTGGTCTACATAAAATAGACTCACGCATCTTTCGCAATGATCATGCCTCTGGACACAACCAACGGGCATCCAGCTCCCGACTTTGGCAGCCACGCGATCCGATCGAGTTGGGTGAGGCTATTAACCTCTGGTGGTAAGCCCCGGCGTTCGCAAGCTTATTACACGTTCCGAACCATTGCGCTCCTAGGACCTGTTGTATCTTTGAGTACGCAGGCTCAACAATGAATGGGCTGCCTCCATCAATACATCGAGAAGATATTACAACCGTGTGGCCGCGCCTGCTTGATGATTTCAACAAGGTACGAGGCAGATAATCTAGCCATAGTATTGCTTACCAGTCTGACACGTAACTACAGAATTACTTGCTACCAGACGACAACTACTCTATAGCAGCATTGATAGATTCCCAACTCAGCCATAGGGTTGCAGACGTCTCGCACGACAACATCAAGTCGTTATTAGCAAAATGCTGCATTCTTATGTACCATGCGACTACGTTGGATATGGAGCGCCTTGCGAGTAAGCCATCAACAAAGGTTTCAGACGTAGTATCTTAGGCAATTAATGTGCTTGTGTAGACCCCCAGGTATCGGAGGAATGGTGGGCACGGTTTGATGACTGCGACAGTGCCGTGGCTAGGTACATGCACACTATGCCGCCTGTACAAGTTGCCCGTAACGTCGAAGAGTTGGCTTATCTCGTGCTTGTTCATAGTCAGTCTAGATCGTATCTCTTTATGCGCATATATCTAACAATACAGTTTCTTTTAGCTACAGCTTATTGCTCCAACGTGCAGCTTCATAACTCCCTTGCGGATTCTGAAATAACCGTTGGCAAACAGGGAGATCCTAGAGGCGTCCAGCCCGACGGCTCACTGGGTGGCCTGAGCCATACTCGCTGTACTGAAGCATGCCGTGCGACTGCCTTAGCCGCGACGCTCATCGCCGACATCGACATGTCGTATATGCTCTTATTTACTGGGCTGGCATGGGCATGTGTGGCAGCGGTGCTAATAAAAGAGGTACCGAGACTACGCGAGAGTGGACATTTTGAGCAAGCCTTGGAGAAAGGCAAGCAGCTTGCTGTGATCGAAGGTTGCATGGAACGGCTAGTGGCTATATATCCCGTGTTAAGTGAGCGTGTCGTCACCGAGGCTTTTTTCTTTGCGTTAAACAGGATTTTTAGGTCTTCAAGTAAAGCAATTGCAGGATTTGAAACAACAATTCACTCTGTAGTCTGTATCATGCAAGATCATAGTGTCCGAGAATGACTGGTAACGCACCGTTTGTAGAAATTCCACAGAACTAGACATCACGAGACTTAAGTCTATCTTGGACTGGTTAACTGAGTGTTATGTGTTGCAGAGTACGTAGTCCGGTCCGACCCTCAGGGTCCGACTGCCCTAGCCCCTATACTTTCCGCATTTAGACTCGCTCGCGTCTCATGTGCAATCTAGTTTGTTCTTCTCCCCTCCGTGCATATTCGAGCTCAACGTGTCGCTTTGGAACATTGTGCTTGTATGCGTTTTTTGTACACCATGCGTGCGCGCTGCTCAAGCGTCAATCACGGTCACATGACCGTGATCGGGCACTGGCCGCTGATCACAGCTCGCGCAACGCGACCACATCAGCTTGCATTCGTCTATCGGCCAACTCGTGCGATGAGTGATTATCCCTATTCTTGGAAGCCGTCTTCGGACATAACACTGGATGATTTTCTGAAAAAGGTGACAGTTTGCCCAACATAAATACTCGCTTATTCTTAATTCAGTTAAAAAATACTAGTATAAACCATCCATGGTCGTCGATGATGGTACGAAACCGGTGGGGAATAGCCCGAACCCGAAACAACTGTTTTTAATGACAGAATATATAGTGGATATGGGTGCGCCGGGTTGAGCATGAGCCACTGGACGAGACCGACCCAAAAGAGCAAAGCCAAGAAGGATCTAAGTTCGAGCAGGCCAAACAACTTTGTCAGTACATTGTTCCATACACAGCAATATAATCATGACCGGGCCTATACTCTAGTGGAGGAATATACCAAAAAGATTGTCGCCGTGCAGGTAGGTATCAGTTTTCAACCAACAAGAAGATTGCCGCTTACACAATGTGATGTTGGGGCGTAGAAAGACGATAGTATACCTGTTCGCTCGAATAAAAAGAAAGGACTTCGAAGCAAAAAGGAAGTTAGGGAAGAGGTAAGTGGGCTTTATCTGTCTGAACCAAATATCAGTGCGAGTAATGCTTGATGTAGATTATGGCAGAGGCTGCTGGGGAGTTTAAGAGAATCTCCCAAGAAAGCAAGCTTACGTGTGGTAAATGGTCTGCGGATGTTGCATTTTAGCTGAGCTAAATTGAGCTGACCTGCCTACAACCCAGGCTCTTCTTTGCCACGCCGGACCATATCGATGCGTACGCTTGCTTTTTGTGGCTGAGAAACACACACTAAGGAATGTTTTAGGTTGTTTGCGAGGCTAACGCACGATCTTGTAAATGGTGCCCTGTCCAAGACTCCAGCGTTTTGCGTAAAGGTTGCTACCACCCCGTCTACCATAGAGCCGAATCACCGCTACCTAATCTGCCTGTACTTGCCTGACTTGTATGATAAAGATGCGGCGACCGAGGTATGCTTTCTCGTCCGTCTCATCGCTGAGGATATCAACTGAAATTGCTTTAATGTAGGTCTTGCGTACTGTATGCCAGTCGGTTGGAGTTCGAGCCAACAGTGCTAAGGCTGACTTGTACACTCTGATCGGACTCGACAGCAAACATCCAAGCGGTATGAAGAGTACCGTATGTAGCTGTCCTCACTATCTATTGCGAACTCATGGATACGACTGTAGATCTGGAACCCTGCTGATCTTATTCCTGAGACCGAGCTCAAGGTAAGAGCAAGGTTCCAAATTCTTCCGCGAACTCGATCAACTCTTCGTATTAGGCTCTTCTCGACGCGTACTGGGAAGAAGCTAAGAAGAAAGCCGCAAAAACTCCAGAGACAGATGATGTATCTGATGCTGCCAGTAACAAACCAAAGCAAAAAGGCACCAAGCTCAAGAGAAAGGTCGAGGATTCGGATGACGACGACAACGTCTTCGACGAGGTTGATGATTCTGCGAAGGGAAACGATTCAGCCTTAATTAACGCGAACAAAAGCCCAGCGTCCAAACACAAGACAACTTCGGGCTCGAAACCCGCTAGTACACCGGCTAACGACTCAGCAACAGAGAGCGAATCCGATGATGCGGGACCAGCCAAACCTGCTCCATCGCCAATCAAAAAGAAACCGGCGGCTACTGCCAAACCTAAGGACGATCCTCAGGCCGGTGAATCTAGTTCCGATGAGGGACCCAAGCGGCCCAAGAAGGTTCGCAGATTTTGAGTCAAAACTACACTCTTGATAGCAAGTTTTCGTCCACTCCTGCTTCCAAGGTATTTTGCGGGCTGCAATTGTGTGACAAGCCTATCTTCAGTCTGATATTTTTGTACATAGTCAATACTACCAAGGTATCTGTCCGTGTTTTAATGACGAGGTCAGCCACGCCTTGATCCGCGTAAGAAATCATTAGTTATAAGACCTACGATCTGCTACATTGCTACAGACGCGAAAACCATAAACTCATCAAAATCATAAAGTTATCTCAATCAGAACCGCAAGTACTTTGACCATCCCTTCTTTGAAGTACCTTTCGCTCCCAAAGCGTTCTCTTCTGCACCATTCGCTTCCCTCTTTCCAATCTCACTGGGAGCCTCACGGTCGACGTGAACCGCGACCTTAGCAGGCGATGGCCCCGGCAAGCTTTCTGTATTCACGTGTTCGCCCTCTTCGTTCACCACTTCACCAGGATGGTCTCCCAGCGCGATATGCTGCTCGAGCTGCTTCTGCTCCGCAGGGGTAGGTTTCTCCAATACGGAAGACACGGTTGGTTCCTGGGTCTCGACGCTGACCGCCTCTGGTGAGAGTACCCGCTTGAGTTCATTCTTTGGCTTGAACGGATTTCCGCCCTCGTCTTCCTGTTTGGATTCCTGCACCTGAGTACTCGAGTTCAAACGGCGAGTAGCACTAGTAGCTCGATGCTTCATGCGCTTTCGCGGATTATTCTTTCCCTCATCTGGGCTGGATTCCCCCTGGTTTGGGTCTGGTTTATAAGCCTGAGCGTCTGCCGGTCGCCGTGCTCGTTTCATGCGCTTCGATATCGGGACACGTTCAGGCTGTTTCTCGGGGCTATCTTGTCCTAACGAAGGAAACTTCACGAATGAGGTAGGACCCGTTGATTCGCGCGTTTTGAGTTTTGGTCGTTTTCGGGTACGTTCTTCTTCACCCGAACCATCCGACTCACTATCCTTGGCAGGCGGTTTGTACAAACGATCGTCATGACGAACACTCGGTCGAGAACGCGGTTTGGGTTTTGTTCGCGTCGGAGCAGCTTTGCCCTCGTTCTCCGATGTAGGTTCGACCTTGAAGTCACTTATTGACCCGCGTAAGGATCCTTTTAGGCGGTTAGGAGCTGGACGCGAGGTAGCTGAAGGAGGTTTTGAGAGGTAACCACAGACGCCCTCGTCAAACACAGCAGCACCGACCACGGCTTTGAGTTTGTCGACAGCGCTTAGCTCAACGTCGCCTAGGTCAGTGACCATTGCGCTTTCTTCTTCGGGAGTTGAAAGACCACAGTCTTCGGCACTATGCTCTTTAAGAACCTCAGCCCGGCCAAGAGCGCATGCTGGGACAAGAAATGTTATTTTGTTCACGTCCTTGTCGTCCACCGGGATTGTGAGTTTGTGGAGCCGGCATTGCGACTTGAGGACAGGTGAGCCGCTTGCAGAAAGTTCAGATGCTGACGTATGGCGGTGAGTGCGGTGTCTCATGGGCCAAGGAGCTGGAGCTGTATCAGAGCCTGAGACTTTCCGAGACGATGACCCGGACGCTGTCGATAAAGGCTTCGAGTTCGGCGTTCGTTTAAATAGCGAGAGAGTCTGGCGCGGAGTTGGGGTGTTTGGTGAAGGACTAGCATCACTTAGAGGAGATTTAGGTAGCCTGTTTGAATGAGCCGGCGACTTGATGTTGAGCTTCAGAGGAGTGGATGCAGGCGAAGGGGCGTCTTCAAGCCGTTTGCGCTTGTCCCCCGCCCGCATTTTCTCGCTTGGGGTTGGAGTCACTCGTGGGTCACTGTACATAGCCATTAATCACCAAACAGATCAAATCGGTGTTGACTTACCTTGATCCCTTGCTCGAACTGCGAGCGCGAGGTGATAGAGTTCTAAGTGAGTTCTTCGTAAATAACGCAACTAGGGAACAGAAGAGTGCAAAAATTCTTACCTTGACCTGCGGTCTGGCGTGTTCGTCCCATGAGAAAGCGGTCCAACTACATCCACCTCCTCATCCACCTCTTCCTTCTCGACCACAACAGGCTTAGTCCCGTCGTTAACCTCCTTTTCGTCAGCAGGCGCATGCGACTCCACCTCTGGCGATTTGGCAGTCGGATTGACCTCCGCACCCCCATCCTCACTTCTCGTATGCGGAGTTGGCGGCTCTACCATCACGCTCGGACTAACCTCCTCTCGGACCTCGTCAGCGCTAGGAGCAGTCGGCACAGCTGGCATGCGCAAATGGGTCGGCGACGGAGGCAAGGCCGGATCGGGCAATTGTGTTGTGTCAGATTCGCCTTGAGGTACGACAGGGATGGCATCTTCTCGGTGCGTGGAAGGCGTAGGGGAGCCTTCGTAAACTGAAACATTCGGCTGCATCCCAGAGCGCCCAGAGATAGATGTCGCAATAGAAAGCTCCGGCGCTGTGAGGGACTGTCCAGCTGAAAGGGATGGCGTAGGTGTCCTCCGAGGCGAAGGGTCTTGGTTTTCGGTTTCGGCAAGAGCTGGACGAGACTGAGTAGGCGTAGACGACCTGGAGCTAACTTCAATCTCCTCGATATGCGCAGTAGACTCTGGCTCTCCTGATGGTGTTACAGCCCTAGTCCCAATAGCACTGGGCAGCTGAGCAGCCTCTACGCCTTCAAAGACTTCTGCCAACACGTCTGAAGCTAATTTCTCGGGGGCATCTTCTGTTACGCCGAAAGTAAGAGAATTAACCTCGTTCGGGACACTACTCTTGACTGCACTTTCCGCCAGTTGAGTAACAGCATCGTCGAAATTCGAAAGGTCGGTGAATGGAAGGGAATCGTTTTGCAGGGTGTCGGTTAGGTTAAACGAGCGCGCTAGTATATCTTCCTCCGCCTCATTCATCGTCGATACTTCATTGACCAAATCTTCAAGGTTTGGGGCCGCGTTGAATATAGGGTCTATGAAAATTATATCAGCGAGTCGTCAATAGGTGAAGGCTAATGAACTTACCGTTGACACTAGACACTTCAGCTTCACTCCCAGCGTTCATGAATTCTTCAAACGACGGATTCTCTCCTAACTGTGCGACCGCCGCTAACGCATCCGCCACGCTCTTTTCGTCCAGCTCAAACGGCTGCTCCGTTCCGCTCTCGTCCGCCTTTGCGCGAGGGACTGGTGTAACCATATCCTCCCGATCGAAGATACCACTATCCAACTCGCGACTGCCGTCATCATCGTCGTCCAATATCGAGTCCTGTGAGTCGTCCGCGTCGCCAGCCTCGCTTGCACTAATCAAACCGTCATCGCTGACAAGGTCGGCTGCGTTTCGTCCGCCTATCGATTCTTCTACTGCTCCAGTTATGCTGCTTCTAGTTCCGAGGGGTCCTAGTATTTCATGATGTTGGCTTGTATCGTGCTCGTTGGTGAAATCGTCTCCAAGCATAGCACTCTCGGACAAAAAGGCGCTCGCGTCTATGTCAGGTACGTCTCGCGAACGAAAACCTAGAGCGGCACCAGGACGTTGAGGTATATCGTCAAGTCCAAGCGCGACGCTGTCATCTCCACCTGGGTAATGAAGTATTGGCTCTCCGACTTCAACTTGGATAAGTCTCAATCCTATATATAGCTTCGAGCGTTATAAAGTTGACTCACCAGACGAAAACGTATCATCAAATTCCTTCAAAAAGTTAATCTTCGCACTTCCTTCCTCTTCGTCATCGTCTGGCCCAAACATCTTCCTGGTAATATCGTACTCCGTCACTTCTTCGATCATGCTCAAATCCGGCGGTTGCTGAATTGTCGGCTTTGGTGGAGGAATAGCAACTGTTTGGTATACTTCTCCTTCCGGATTCAAGAAGTGCCGTACACCGTCATAGTCGTAGAATCGTGAGCCGTTCTCGAGTTCGTAAATTGTGACTTCCTGGAACTGTTGTTCAGCCTGTGTAAGCGAAGTGTCTTGTTGAGCCACCAGTGAGTGTTCGCCGATGAAATCAGAATAGTCCATGCTTTGATGAACAGATTGTTGATCTGTTCCGGGCTCTGGGTCTTCAACAGTAGCATCGGCGTCCGGTTCTTCAACGCTGTACTCGGGAGCTTGAACGGTATCGGCACTCTGATCCAGCTCTTCGACATCCTTTGATTGCGATGGCTCCCGCGTGACAGCAATGCTGGAGGCGCTGAACAAACTCGAAGGACCAGGGGGCATGTTGTCTTCAAATCGCTCAGAACTTTGCTACAGCTATAGTAATCGAGACGTACCAGTGAAAATCTTCAGATGTACTGAATCGTCTCCATCAACTGTATCATCCAGCAAGCTATCCGGCTCCTGTCCATCATCTGGATATGCCGCCGAATCGTCAAACTGAAGCTCATCAAATTCGTGATGCGTAGTTGGGTTGAAAGGGCGCTCAAGCTCCTCGGTTCGCGCGGGTGATGGCGCAACCTCGTCCTCCCCACTCTCGTCCGGAGTCTTGGATATTTCAGCCTCCTCGTCGCTATCGAGCACTTCGATGGCATCCTCGCGGGCAGCGCCAGGGCCTTTCTCCTCGCCAGCAAACTCTTCGCCGGACTCATATTCCTCGCTCTCGTTCCCTTGATACTCCGCAACTGCTGGAATAGACAAGCCCTGGCTAACCTCCCAAGGTGGAGACGCTTCATCTTCGTCCTCGGAGCCTTCCTGGGAATGCGAGGATCTAGAGCGTAAACGTGAAATAAATGGTGTTGAGGTGGTCCCTAGGGCCGGCATGTGTCCAACGTCCTCTTCAAAACTGTCGCCGAGTGTGCGAGACGAATGCCCAGGGCGCTCGGGAGTTTGCGCGGTCTCGCCTGCGTGGTGTGTGCCCGAACCGTTGAGCAAACCAGCCAAGCCCGGACCTTCGGCGGGATGTCGACCCTTGCCCTTGCCAACAAATGTATCCTCCTCCTCCTCCTCAACTTCTTCTCCAGCATCTTCGGCGCCAGATTGCTCCTCGCCGTCAGACGCGTCTTCGCCCGAATAATCCCAAGCAACCTCCTCGGGATCGTTCTCGTTCTCATTTTCGTATCCGCTGTAGTCAGCCTCATCGGACCCAATGTCGTTTGGCGCCTCGTCCCCTTCCTCCGTACCTTCGGGGATCGCACTCAACGGTTCTGGGTCAGCCTCACTCTCCGCCTCATCCTCCGACTCGGACGAAGCTGAAAGTTTAGGCTGATCGTTGTCTTCGTCATCGTCGTCAGATAGCTCGTAAGGTTCATTAGGCGTTCCTGCGCCAAGTGGCGTATGTGAAGGTTTCAAAGACGCGCGGGGCTCGAGGCTTGGGCGCTTTGACAAAGGGGCTGGAGAAGGCGCAGGCGATGCAATAGTTGAGCGTGAAATTTCAGCAATTGATCGTGAGGTGTGTTGAGGTTCAGGGGAAGGCGGATTAAGGGCAAGTTGTATTTTGGACTGGATGTTGGAGACATAAGAGTCGAATTGGTTCTGGGTGAGCTTGTCGAAGGGGTTGATAACAGGAGCATGAGATTTGTAAATGGTGGGACTAAATTATATGTTCAGCACTCGCTGCGAGTAGGAATTGACGACCTACGGTGCTACAGGCATGTTGGGCACTATAGTTGCAGCTCGAAGTGGCGATGTAGTATCAATCGGTTTCGGGGTAGATCATGCGTCACGAGGTCATAGACCGATTAAATCAACCTGATTCGAACGGATTTAGCGTTTTTAGATGTTATGATTGCATGGTACACGTTCAAGAGCAGTGGATTCACACTAACCTTTCCCGAGTGACGGTTGTCGGGTTGTGTTGGGGGATGGTCACGTGTAGCGCGCAATCGACGTCACATGACCTCATGAGGAGCTTCTTCTGCAACAGGGAGTACTCGGCTCCTCACACGTAATTTCTTGATTCAAAGGTAATTTCGCATCAATCAATCAATCCCGTTCACTTTTGAATAGGCACTCTATCATCCTAGATATTTATCGAACTACGGTGATGCTAAGACGCTAGGTTTCCTTACAGCAAATCACCTAGCCAAGAAAATGCGATCTCTTAGCCGCATGATTTGGTATAAATGCGACCATCTGAATTTGCTCCCACGTTCGCTACACCTCCATCGAGACCACTTCACTATATCTGTTTGCTACAGGTATGCATTCGTTTGAGTGAGTGCATCGTGGTACATCCTCGCTACACGATTTCCCATTTACTCCAACTTGCCAGCCTCGAACATCTCCAGCGTAGTGACCACACTTTTGTCCACAGCATCCTTGCCTATCTTATACAGCTCCCCTTTTTTCGTATTCTCCTCTTCGCTTCCAGGTGCCGGATTTCCGGGAATCGGGAACGAAAACGAAAACGTCAAGGACATATGTCCCTCGTTGTCTTCAGCAATCGAGTTGATTACAAGTGCGCCGTTGCTCCCTTTAAAAGTCACCTGTGTCGATAGTCGGTCAATGACTAGGAAAGTTAGGCTATAGCAAAAGAGGACTTACGAAGGATGGATGGTATAAATCAATGTCTTCTATGATAGTATTCCCATCCCTGGTCGTCATCCTGCGCTTGATGAAGGTCGGAGTCTCCTCAAGCACCTCGGATGCGACGATCACAGGCACGAACTTGACGGGATCGCGAGCCTTATGGCGCAGGGCTTCGAACACTTGCTCCTTCGTAATCTTCGTGTCCTTTGGGAACGGTGCAGTATAAACAAAGTTATGGAAAGCCATTTTGTTCGAGTTTCTGAGATTAGGAGGGTTACTGGGCCAAAATACGGATTGCTAGGGATGAAATTGATCGTAGGGGATGGTAGTGATTAGCAGGCGGCTCAGCTCTTTTTATACAATTTAGTTGCCCTATATGCGCGCATGTTTTCGCTCGGGCATATTTCTCCCGCACTGCCGTGTTTTCTAGTTCCACATCTTCGCTCAACCGATATCCCCATGATCTTCCCCATTCCGCCGTTTTTGGACTCTTCTCCGCGGCAATAGGTCATCCCACCCTTGCTGAGCAGGAGTGCTCAGGTGAACCGGAGAGTGCGGATCATGTACGGCGCACAGGAGTTAGTCACAGAACTCACATAAACTCTTTTGAAACAGGATATCTGACTATATTTATTCAAAGATAAACTCATGACGTCATTGTCTCCTTAGTTCAACTTTCCCTCGTCCAACAACTCCAAAGTCACCTTCACGCTTCCGCCCACAGCGCCTTTAGAGGCGTCAAACATGCCCCGCTTCCACTCGGTCTCTTCTTCACTGCTAGACTTGATGTGTTCCGGGATCGGGAACGAAAATGTAAACGTCAAGAAGAGGCCGCCGTCAGCGGTCTCAGATATCAAGTTGGTTACGAAGGATCCAATGTTGCTCTTAAACGCCACCTACAGTTATTTCATCATATCAGTAAAGCAGTTAAATGACGTCAAGATAAGGACTTACCAAAGCTGGCGCGTACAAGTCAATATCTTCGACCATAACTTTCCCGTCTTTCATCGTTGCCTGGCGCTTGATGAAAGTGGAAGTCTCCTCGAGCACGTCGCATGCGACGATCACAGGTACGAACTTCATCGGCGCGCGAGATTTGATGCGAAGGGCTTCAAAGGCCTGCTCCTTTGTGATCTTGGAGTCCTTGGGGAACGGGACAGTATAGGCAAAGTTGTAAACGGCCATGACAGATAATATTGTAGAGTGTAGATGTAATGTGAGTTAGAGTAGCCGAGGATAGGATCAGAGGCAGCTGGATGGTGAGCGTAGACAGCAGGCCCACCCCATTTTATAACTTTAGGGTGTATGCGCGTATGACTCTGCTTGCCACCCACTGGCTCCATACTTCTCAACCACGTATAGTCATCATTGGCTGCTTGCTGATAGTGTGCCTGTGACCAACACCGTTGGCTGTCACCAAAGCTGTCTATCGCACGTGCTGACTGTGTCTCGAACAAGCATACTAATGATCAAGACTTGATGAATCAGCTATGATAACCAACGCACACACCCCGCGGCCTTGGCAGAGTACAGTAATCCCGCCTTGAGAGCGGGAATAATGACGAAGCCCGGCTCCGACGCGCAAGCCATCTATGAAGTTTGCCGCCTGGCTTGGAAAGACTCGCACATAGAGCTTATGGTCAAATATTTAATTTCAATCATTCACCGTACATAAGTCCAAAACTCTTCATTGATGCTCTAAAATCGAATCGAGTTGCCCTTTCAGCTTTCGGCGCATCTTCAACCCAATCACCGCCCAATTTGTTCCAACTGCCTCGCCAAATCCTCCGCCGGGTCATCCATGACTGGCGATGGTGCCCGTCCAGCACTCGTATAATTGGAGGTTGCACCGTTGGCAGGCACGTCGCTGACCACCGGCGAATTGATGACATCCTCGCGGGACGGCATAGGTAGACTATTTGTTGTATGGGTGATAAACGTAAGTCACGTTTAGGTTGAATATAGATTTGATACGTACGTATCCTGTCGCTTGGCACCAGCGGCCCGAGCCTGGGACCGAACGGCAGCACGGAACGAATTGACCTCGTCCACAATCAATTGACGCATACCCTCAACTGAATCTTCATCCTCGAACCCGAAATCGAAGGTCTGGCGCGCTCATTATTAAAACACATTAGAAAAAATTACTTGAGACGTACCGAAGAGCATATAGGCTCATCGTTAGGGTCGTGCCATACGGCTAGATATGGGTGTGCAAGCGCTTCCTCGCAGCTAATGCGTTTAGCGGGGTCGAATGCAAGCAGTTTTCCCAGGAGGTCAATTGCAAGCGGGTTGGCATGTGGATAGAGGTGGTTGAATGGAATACGCGGCTTGATTGGGAGGGAGCGAATATAATCTTGAGCCTAGAGGTCCATTGTATACCATGTGAGTAGTTAAAGCAGCAAGACACCAGTTTGAGCACGAACACGAGGAGAACCAACTCGGCGCAGAGTGTCCTCGCTAGGGGTACCGAGATGATGAAGGATTTGGTTAAGCTGGTCGACATAACTAGTGCAGGGAGGTCAGACTCCGAAGTGATAAGTAGGTTGAATATCAACTCACTCTCTACCCTTGAATATCGGTTTGCCACCAAGCAGTTCAGCAAGGATACAGCCGATCGACCAAACGTCAACTACACGCATGTACACAATCAGCTTGAGCCGTGAGCCAAAACCCTTCTCAACCACTCACTAGCAGTTGTCTAAACACACGCCCGATCGCCAATTAGTACCCCACCGCTTAACCGATATCCCCGCACCGACTCACATAATTGGCGAAACTCAGCATAATCTCCGGGGCACGATACCACCTCGTGGCCACATATTCCGTCATAAATCCTTGGTTTGCGGACGAACTATTCCTAGCGTCCTGTCCAGACGGAACGTACCCGCGCGCCAGCCCAAAGTCGCAAATCTTGAGCTCGCAGTCGGCGTTGACGAGCAGGTTACCAGGTTTGAGATCGCGATGAAGGACGTTGGCGGAGTGGATGTACTACACAAAAATCTGGTTAGAGGGGAACCTAAATCGGGAAGGGGGTGAGGATACCTTGAGGCCGCATAACGTTTGGTACAAGAAACTCTGGAAGTGCGCATCAGAAAGAGGCTGTCCGGAGCGGATAATTGCGTGCAAATC